>CM049472.1:10036573-10329073 GCA_026873135.1 Eucalyptus urophylla
TCATCATCCTGACTCATCTCATTTAGTATGCTCAATCAATTTCACATCATTCATTAAATTAGTCAATCTTGATGTTCTTTAGTGGAATTGGTGGTTAAAAGTCATCATGCAAAATCTTTATTTTTTTTTTTAAAGAGCTCAATAGCTTTAGGCATGAAAAATTATCAACTCCAAAACAAACAGTTTTCCACACTGCAAAATGGTTTTAAGCATTCATTCAAGGAGTCATCTACAATGGGATTGCCTCGGCAGTTAATGTCTTTGGATTGTCCCTATCCGCTTTTGCCCCTGCATAAGAGAACATGTATGGATAAGATACTGTGCAACATCAAGGTGAATTCAAATTGCACATTCATTTTATCTCAGTCATGTCAATACTAGAATCTGTAGTGCTCCTAATTTGACATCTGTTGAGTAACAGTTGAGCCAATTGATCTATCATTGGAACCTAATGTGCCTTTTTCAGATGCCTTCCCATCATACCGAAAAAGTAATGCTCTGAAACATGAAGTAAATGAGTCAGAAAATTAAACTGTGCTAACCTAATGCATGCTTTTGGAAATGGCTTCAAAAGTATTTTTTTTTTTGAGATTTTTTTGGATGATGAAGCATGAAGAAGCCCAGTCCTCAGAATTCTCTTTGGATGATATTTTCTTTTCATTGTTGGATATCGTCACCGGATTGGTTTGGTGTGCCTCATTATGCCCTAAAAAATGGAAATAAAATTGTAATTTCATTGAATATAATCAAATGAATTACATTATTGGAATAGAAAATACAAACAAGCAAACCCTAGAAACAAAAGCAATAATTGAAATCTCAGAAAGCATGAAATCCTAAAAAACTTGAAGTCCTAGGAGATAAGAACTTCTTCACTCAGTGACAGCATTTGCGCCTCCATCATGGTTGGGCGAACAATTTTTCTGATTACTGCTGAAAGAGAACGCCTTTGTATCCAAGAGGTCTTGGACCTAATGCTTCAAAACGTAGCAATCATCAGTGGAGTGACCAACCTTTCCCACGTGATAGTCACACTTTTTGAAGAGATTATATGCAGGATAATGCTTGGGATGTGGTCGCTTCGGCTTAGTAAAGAGTAATCCCTTCTTTTGGAGGACAGACAAAACTTTGGATAGGGGTCCAAGAAGAGGTGTGAACTGTCTTCTAACATTACGTCGTCGACCAGGGAGCTGATGGTCTCCACCTTGTTGCTCAATAGAAATCTTAATTATTGGAGCGCGACCACGATTCGGTTGAGAATATGTCATATTAATCTCAGCTTCAAGGTCATTCTCCTTCTTGGTAGAAAACCTTTTGTTAGATGGCTTAGTAAACCACCATTCTCTTATCCCCATCTCAATTTGTTCTCCTATGGGAACGGAACTCAGACGGAAAGTCTCTTATCCCCATCTCAATTTTTTCATGAATAAATGAAAAAAAATGAAAAAATCAAATCATTGTCATGGATTTGTTGTCTATTTACACTGCATGCTTATTTTGTTCATTTCTTCGAATTAGGTGACAACGAATCTACCACATTTGCCTATTGTTACGCTATTAAAAGCTAAAATGGCTGAGCAAAATGAAATGCGAGATCGCATGTCCTCCATGGAAGATCAACTAAAACAGTTATCCACCTCCATGCAGCTTATAACAGCTCAACTTCAATCCCTCCAAGTGAATCCAAATTCTCCACCCGCTCTTCTTGAGATAGTAGTCCCGAGGCAGGCAAACAGGGCCCAAATGAGTGATGACGAAATGCCTGGGTTGGAAGATGACATGGTCCTTGTTGGAAAGGCCAAGCTTAATAGTGTTCCCAAGACAGATCAGGATGAGCGCGTTGCAAAACTGGAAGAGAAAGTGAGATAGCTGCAGGAGTCACAAAGCTCACTCCCGTTCGACCTCTCGGTATATGAGAAGGTCAAAATGCCGAGCAAGTTCAAAATGCCAGAATATGAGAAGTACGACGGGACATCTTGTCCGAAATCTCATTTGCAGATGTACCATGTGCACATGGCCTAGCACGTTAAAAATGAGCCCCTAATGATCCAATCGTTTCATGCGAGTTTGACCGGGCCCACACTAAACTAGTATGTGATGAAGAACATAAACCTCCTTGAAACCTGGAATGAAGTGGTAGACGCATTCCTCAAACAATACAAGTTCAACACGGACATTGCACCTTCTCGAGAAGATCTTGAGAGGATGGAGAAGAAGAGGAACGAATCATTTAAGGAGTATGTTGTGAGATGGCAAAATCTAGCAGCTCAAATCACTCCTGAGCATACTGATAAAGAATTGATGAAATTGTTCGTCAAGACTCTCCCGTCTGAGTTCCGTAACCGGATGGCTAGCACATATTTGACATTTCCCGAGTTACCATTTCTTGTCATATTAAATCGAATCTGTATGATTTGGCAATCGGCTCCATTTTTTACCAATTTTTCACTTGATTTCAAAATTGTTACTACATTTAACAAAATCCAGACATCCATCAGAATTCCATATTTCCTTGCATAATTCGATCAAATCAATTTCTCCCATTTTCATTTTTTTTCCTTTTTATTTGTTCAAAATGCAATTTTATTTTTCCAAAATTAGGTGTCAACAGGGATGGAAGAAGAAAACCAAAAAAGAAGAGAAAAAATAGAATAGAAAAAAAAGAAAAAAAGATAAAAGTATTACAAAATTAAAAGAAATTTTAATTCAAAAAGATTTTGAGATTTTACAAACGCATTTCTATCTTGAGAATATAAATTTTGAATAGTTATCAAACACCTTCAAATGTTCAGAAATTCGTTCATGGAATAAAATAAAAAAGAATCACTTTTAAGAAAAAATTGCTTCGAGAACAGAATGATTATGAAACGCATCCTAAGTTACACTTTACAAGTAGGGAGCTATATGGCATGTGATGAGCCTAGTGACAGGGTAGCATCTTCCTCCTTTTCTTTATATCTCTTAGGGTTAATGATTCAAGAAGGTTTGCCTACACAGCCGAAAAAGCCCCAAATCCAAACTCCAGTCGGTGTTCGACCTTCATGGCGAGGATCCTCCAATTCTGCCGCTTTAGGCCGACCTTTCTTTGCGAATTGGTGTTTCGTCGTGAAGCATTGCGCTTTGGAATTGGTTGTGCGAGCAAGAAAGAGGGAGGATTTGGAGCGCTTGCAACTTCCTCTGATGGTGGAGAATGAAGACAAGCTTCGGACTGCATTCACCGTGCTTTTATCCCCCTAAATCTATTTTTCAATCCTTGATTTTTGTTTCTTATCGCTTGTATTTATTGTTATTCTGCTTTGGTTTCTTAGACGTTCATGTACTTAAGGAATGGCCCCTTGGAGAGTGAGACTTCGGATTGTGAATTGTCCACAGTCGGTAGATAATCAATTTTTGAGAGCAATGGTAGATAACGTGCACTTTCTTTCATAGTTCAGTATGACAATATTGTTTCCTCCAATTCTTGATTTCCTAATAGCCTTCGGTCAGCTTAGTTATTTTCTTTAATCATCTCTTCTCTTACCTTGTAATGGATGGTAATTAAGAGACATTGTTATAGGATGCAGAGCATGGGACGACTACAGGCGTATCAGTGCTGGACAGGGCAACGACAGCTTTGGCTCTTGCGTCTAGAGATTCCAAAACCTGAAGGTTTCAACACGCCGGGACATATTTTCCCATTGGAGTACGGGGAGGGTGGTGTCCTGGAATGAGCTGGGCATACGGAGGCTTCTGTCGAGCTTGCTGTGTTAGCTGGATCAGAATTTGTGGCAGTTCTCTTTGTGAGGTAGTTATGATGATGGCTCCATGGCAAGATTACCTAATTCGTGAGTTTGCACAGCGGGAGAGCTTGAAAATTGTATCTATTGCTGATGTAATCAGGTAAGTATCTCTTCCCAGAAATCCAATGCAAATATATCTTAGGAGACGTAGTTTCCAATCGGATCCAAATGTCAGCTTCAACCTTCACTTCTGAAGTAGAGGCTTTTTTGGCCAGGATGTTGTCTCAGCTGCATCTCCCCTTTCTGGAGTGGATAAACTAGGAGCCAAAACTTTGCATTCCCAGGTGGGGCGAGAAAAAGAGTCTCTCATGGGGGCCTGATCGGCTGCTGTTTTACCTGCAAAGAACGAGAGAAGCATAAGCTTTTTTGGTCTATTCATGTCTTAAGTTTACTTTATGCTTTAAGCTCGTGGTTGTTATTCCTTCCGCTCGTCAACAGACTCAACACCATGTAGATCAACCGTTTTGGGATCTGAAGAGTTGTTTCTCACAATTTTTTATGTGCATGTTGTTGTTAGATTAGTGCTTACAGTTCATCTATTACTCGATGTTTAACTTTAGAAATTGGTTATGACTGGCCAGGATTCTTGTTTGAGTCATGTCCATGAGCTCATGACTGCTGTTATCTCTGTGTACATTTTCTTGTATTTACCCTGTTTCAGAACCTATGTTTGAATGTTAGTTGACCATTAACTAGGGTCAAGTTTGAGGTGATTCTCAGCGTTATAATCAGGAAATAAGGATAGAACATCTTGATTGACAAAAGAGTGCTTGAAGTTGTCCGATGTATCCAGACTTATATGTTGAGAAGCTTCCTATAGTGTGTAATCGAGAAATGATTTCATGACTCATTAAATGCATAAATTTATAGGTACTGCTGGAAAATAGATTACTTTATTGAATGTGCTGCTGCTGCAAGATAACCAATAGCGTGGGGGCCATTCACAGCCTACTACTATAGATTGTATTAGTTGGAATGCACATATGCAATGTTCAAGGTGAGATAGATTATGAGAAGACTATTCAAAGAATTAAACAGAGTTTTGAATGGATTAGTTGTAAACTTTGAGAATCAAGTTTGTGGCAGTTTGACACAACTTCAATTTGTACTTCATCTTATATACTTTCTTAACATGATTTTGTTTTGAGTATAATTTTTACTAGAACTGGCTGTCAATGTTTTGGGAAAATTCTTCCCATACTTTCTCACTGACCTCTTTAGAATACCCTAGTTTCATAACATATAAAATCATCATAAACAGTAAACTAGCAATGCTTGATATATTTTAACATTAATTGCCTTGAAAGAAAAGGCAAGTCTAAGATTAGTATGATCTTGAAGAAGTGAGTTTTCTCTGACACAAAATTTCGCCAGTTATCTACATCTTCTCTGTGGTGACAAGAAGTCATCCCTTGAACACAAGCTGAGTAATGAGCTGTAACAAATGAATCTAATCTAGTTCTGTGGGAGCTAGCTTTTATCAAATGAAGCATTTAATTGGAGAAGACATTTGTTTCCGGCATAAAAGCTAGCTTTAGGAAGCTGTTCACCTTCCCTATAGATGTTGATGGGTGACAACTGCTAGCTTAGTTTAGAGTGAGATGAAGAAAGGTTGATGAACAAGTGAATGCTTTAGGAAGCTCTTTAAGAAGAATCGAACGCATTAAAAGTGGGACGATGTGGTAGTAGATGGAAATCATTTCAAGAATAATGTCAGAGATGCTAAGAGATGCTAAGACTTGTACTATGCTTAGACATACAAATTACAAAGAACGAAATTGATAGAATTAATTAACAAAGTGACGTGTAAAATTTTTATTGAATGTTTGAGTATGGCACACTTACTTATGTATCGAGTTCTTGTGGTATACCTGACATGTTACACTTGCATTAATAAGGAATCAGTATGACCATTGCCCCCTCAATATTCAGACCAAAGACTTAGACAACAAGTGGGTCGATTTAGGTATTAGGCGTAAAAACTCTTTTGAAGAACCGCCAATGATCAAATAATTAATTAACTGATGGGGTCTACGTGGGTCTAGCTTGGCAATCTGAGCTAAAGAAGGGAATTGCTTGTCTTGGCCTGCTCAATTGCAACCGCAGCTCGGCATCCTCGACACTATGCCGTGAGGCCAAACGCCACCTCTAGATATTAAGAGATGATTGGGGTAAAAGCAAAGATAATTCACTGAAAGTCAGATTAGTATCAATCATATTTAAGGTAGTTAACCTATTATTTCCTGTGTTAAGTCCAGATTAGTCTAGGCATTTAATACTATTATTGATGGGAATGTCTTATTAGTAATTACTATAAATAAGAAATGGAAATGAGATATTGGGTATCTGCTACAAATTGAAGAACTTTCGCCTTTGGAAATTCCTTGGCCGTGAGTCCGCATCTTTATGGCGCTTATATTTAATTTTCTTCAGCTAATATATAGGCAACATTCATGAATTTTTTGTTCAACTGCATTCATTGAACACGCAAATGAGAACACAAGTTCACAGGCTAGAAGAGAACCCCCACACGTCCACAGGCGAGACTCGAATCATGGAAAAATGAAAGCGAGCTGAATGAACCAAAGACGAATGTTACGATCTTTTTATGGTGAAACGACTATCTCAGTGTTTTGATTCAAAACGTTTCCTTCAAACAAGAACAAAAGTTCTATTTAGACATTATCACAAACACATGGCAGTCAGTTCGGGTACGCAGCACAAAGACAAGTTCAAGCGAGCTTGATCGAAGCATTTCGTCGAGCATGTAGTGAGCGTGAGATGAGGAGCATGTAGGCATACTCATGACTTATACTCAGGCCGAAATCCGCGTACAATGAGCAAACGAAATCAGTACAAGCATGAAGGCCAACAAGTCTCAGCCATAAACGAAGGACATTAACGCGCGTCTAACTTGGGCATTTTATCGAACACTTGGCACACGCTACTGAAATGGAAGCAAAGCCGGGCTGACTGAAGCTCGGCCACATACCAACCAAAACAACACGGATGGGCAGATGGGCGTGAAAGGCAACTGGAGAAGGCAGGGCAAACAAGTTACTAAAAGCAGCGTCGGCCGCGGGTCCCTACACGGCTGGACGACGGCGACCAAAAGGCTAGCCCGAAACGAGTCGGGCCATGGCCAGCCGCCTTTGTGTCGTCGAGCTAGGGTCCTCGGGAAAGGCAGACTTAGACCAAGGCAAAGATCGGAAACCCACCGGAGGCTTCGCGCCGGAGGAAACGGAAGCCCCGAGACTGAAGGCACTGGCCGAGACTCGTCACTCTCAAACTCTCTCTCTCTCTCTTCTCAGTCTCACTCTCTCAGATCTCGCTCTCTCGGATCTCGTCCCCCGTTTCTCTCTGACCTAGCCCCCCTATTTACTGGTCGAGGAGACCGGTCGACAGAGAGCTTCGGCCGCCGGTCCATGGCGCGCCGACCGGCCTCCCTCCCTCTTGGCCGAACCGGCGTCCCATCCCGTCTTCTCCTTGCAGACCTCTCTACCTTGGCCAGGCCTACCGCGTCGAGCTCCTCAGCGCACTGAAGTAGCGTCCCATCCGTCCGGGTTTCTCGGCGGCCTCCGCGCTGCTCCTGTCCTTCGCGCGTGCGTGAGTTGCAGAGGAGAAAGGGAGGAAGGAGGAAGGAAGGAGGAGAAGAGAGAGGGCCGGGCCGCGGAGGGTGGAGCGGGCTAGGGGCGAGATGGGCCCTGGGCCCACTCGAGGGGGAAAGCAAACAGAAGGGGGGTGGGGCGAAAGCCCAGCCCCCGAGGCCCCTTTTCTTCTCCTTTCTTTTTTTTTTTAAATTCATTTTTTATTTATCCGAAATGCAGTAGAATAAGGGAAAAATAAAAATTAATTAATGGAAATAGCATTTTTTTTTGGTAAGGATTAATGCAAATAACATTAGTACCCATGTGGTGCGAAAATCCTTTTTGTTAGGGCTAAATTGGTTCCTAATTTTCTATGTAATTTAATTCTAAATATTTAGTCAAAATTTATGTGTCAACAGGTCTTTTATTGATTTTGGATAGAAAATCATTTATAAGAAATTTAAAGGTATAGAGACAAGAGGCAATCATGACTTTAGCCATGCGAAGGTAAGGAAGTAAAAATTTCAAGAAAGTAAAGATAAAAATTGAAAAACATTAAGTTCTATGATTGATTGAGGGGACTTTATAATAAATACCTTTGTGGTATTTATAATTATCTACAGACATTTATATACGATGATTATTGAATTTGAATAAACAAATCTTATCCGCAATTACACGAAATTATATTGCAATCTCCTAGATTAAGCAACAATTATCCATAAGAAGTTATAAAATAACCATCCGGCGATTATGTTCTAGAGTCAATTCATCATTACTGCCTTCGAGTTCCAACACTTAGTATAACCTACAATGACTATTGATGATTTCATCTACTAGTGAAGGTCTCATAGACAATTGATGTTCGGTGTTGATGGTTATATTATAGAGTTGTCAATTGTTTTGACCAAACTATTTATCGACTTGGTTTGTTATTTGTCAATAATAATTAAAACTTAGTCATTTCATATGCCCATTTTTAAAAGAATTGAATGATTCATCGATTATTGAATTTGAGATGTATTACCATCAAAAAGAAGAAAATCATAATGGAATGTGTGTAAAAAATACAAGAGACAGTTATGCGATGCTAATAACAAATATGTAAGCATTCTCTGGCTTTGCAAGTTTCTTTCCGTAGTAGTGACTTTGATATATATCTGATGTCGAATGCTCTTATGATCTTAGACTAGTCTATCCAAGAGAACAATTGCAAAACATAGTCTTCATTGCACGAGTTAGACTTGTTGATAATGTATTTTAAAGTGTATGGCCATGCAACCATCATCATCATCAAGAACTTCCATTTTGGGCAAGATGAACTTACTATCGTTGCCTTTGAGGCTGATTTTCTACCACTAGCATTCGGCAGTAGATATTCTATCTCAGATGTGCTTTTGTAGAGTATAAGTGCATGAAAAACGAGTGACCTTCAATTTGAAGACTAAAAAGTGGCCATCACAAATGGAGTAAAGCTCTACAAATTTGCTCCAACCCTTGATAACCAAACCATGTGATCCCATACTTCCAATTCCACACTGGCCAAATCCAACCATTTGGAACCCTTAGAAGTACCCTTTTTGCAAGGAAAAGTACTAAAAAAGCTCTAAACCTATCGCAATGGTACCAATTTAGTTCGAAACATTTCAATGGGACCAATTTAGTCCAAACATTTTCATATTTGTACCAATTCAATCCATCTGGCAATTTAGGTCAGAAATCGATGATGTGCATGCTAACGATCCTATTTGACATAACCAGTGCGAACGTGTACATTTTAAAATGATTTTTTTTACTAAATTTTAGATTTTTATTATTTTCTTAAAAAATTCTTTTTTCTTATTTTTCCTTTTTTTTTCCCTTTCTTTGGACTGTGGTCGATACTAGCCACAGGTGGGGGCTGACAAGGGCCAAGCAAGGGTCAGTGAAGGTATTAGGGCCCTCATCGACCATAGGCAAGGGTCGCCTTCCTCGAATCAAGTGAGGGCACGACCCTTGTGGCTTGGGCAAGGGTGACCCTTGCCGAATCGGGCAAGGGCTCAACCCTTGTAGCTTGGGCGAGGGTCGCCCTTGCTGGCCACAGGTGAGGGTGTCGTGGCCCTTGTCGGACTGGTGAGGGCACGACCTTCCTAGCCTGGGTGAGGGTAGCCCTCACCAGATTGAGCGAGGAAGGTGAGGTCCAAGCCCTTGCCAAACTTGGCGAGGGCTGCCCTCACCTAGCCCACGAGGGTCATGCCCTTGCTAGATCCAACGACGGCCATGACACCATCGCCTATGGTTGACAAGGGTCACGATCAGCAACAGGCCACAATCCAAAAAAAGAGGGAAAAAAGTAAAGAAAAAATAAGAAAAACGGGAAAAAAATTAAAAATATAATTAAAAAATTAGTACAAAATTATTTTAAAATGTCCATGTCAGCACTAGCAATGCCATGTAAGATCGTCGGCATTTATGTCACTGACTGCCAGCCTAAATTGGCCGAATGAACTAAATTGGTACAAATGTGAAAATGTTTGAGACTAAATTGGTCAAATTGAAATGTTTAGGATTGAATTGGTACTAACGCAATATGTTTAGGATTTTTGATACTTTTCCCCTCTTTTTGCTAGATTCTCCCCATACTTTCTCAAGAACCTTCATGGCATTCCCTGTGGATAAAGAACGAGACAACAATTTTTAAGGATCTGTTCTGTTGTGGCAACAAGACCATTTGGTGAAATCCACAACAGATACCAAAAAAAAAAAAGAGTGCTTTGTGACTGTGTAGGAGCGTCAGTTGTCACACAGGATGATTTTGATGAGGCATCTCTGGCGCAAAGCTACTCCGGCGACATCCATCTTCTCTCCGGCGATTGTGAGTCATCCTTGGACCAATGCTTGGAAGAAGAAAAGTTGGTGTAAACAAATAAGATATACGGATGGACTCCGAACTTTGGTAGAGACTCCGCTGCCTTAAAGTGAAGCATTTGCCTTCCGCTCTCTTTCTTCAGTCTTGTGAAGCGATTCGGTGACAATTGAGAACAACAATGATTATCAGCTTTTCAGATTCTGAGAAGGATTTGATTTCAGTTCTACAAGTACGTTGAATAAATTGTGATAATAACTAGTGAGACAACGAACAATGCCCCAAAACAGGGATGACTCTTGAGCTTGACATGTGCTAAACAAAACTTCATGGTGTTACGTTATCTTAAAGGTAAGTTGATGAATTCCGAGTATTGTTAATAAGGGAAAATAATTGATGTATCACTTGTCTGATATCTTTGTGTTTCGATATTACGAAATTATTTTTCTCTTGAAGTCAACCTATCGGACAACTAAAATCATTTCAATCAGGTCAGAGTTCAATGATTTGATTTTTAAATTTCCCAAATATTATGAATAGGATTTTGAAAGATATAGAATATCTTGATGCATAGTTAGATGCATACACTTTCCATCAATCTATATTTATTGTTAATCCACTTCAAACAAAAAACGAAAACGTCACGTGGCAAACTCACGCTCGAGATGAAAAAGCCACATGTCAGGGTTTAGCATGTTGAGTTGAGACTTGTGAATATGCAATTATGGAAGTTATGTATCTTCTGTAATGAATTTGGATCAAATTGTCATTATGGACGCTTATATTTACTTCTTATTCATCTTTTGATACGCTATCAACATAATTTCCACTCAAAGCAACCGGAACGTAACTAATATATTAGAATAAAGATTCAATAAACTGGCTAGCGCATTTTTTCACCCCATTTTTGACTTTTGATAACCTCTACCAACTTAAATTGATCAGATTATTTATTGCGAATCCCACTTTTGATTTAAGATTATTTCTTACATTTTTTTGTTGTTGTTGTTGTTTGGTATCAATTTTATTGAAAGACAAAATTACCCATATACCTTGTAAACAACAAAGACTAAAGTCAAATGTGAAACCACTATGTATTTGAGATTATTTCCTAATTATTTCCTTTCTTTTTAAATGAACTTGTTAACATGACCGATTTATATTCTCTACTCACACTTTCATCATCACTAGATCTACTTAAGCAATTAGGGTTCTTTTAATTATTGCATTCCATACTAAATGCACTACAAAAATTAATACAGTTGAGTAAATTGTTCATATGCACACATCAACCACAATATTCAATCTTTGAGTAAAATCTCGTAAAGTTGTATTGGAAATCAAAGTTGAAAAATTCACGATTATGAGGAGAATCTAGGGGAAATAAAATAAATAATGTGTAAATATAACCAACCTTTATTTAGTCCGATGTATGCTTGGTCAGATTACAACTATTAAACTCTAAGTAGCGAAGAAACATTGAAATATAATGGGTGTGAAAGAATTAGCTGGATGAAAAGAAGTTGTTTGAAAGGAGAATAGTTTATTTCGTGCTTTAGTAAAATTCAAAACCAAACAAAAAGAAGAAAAAAAAGTAAAAAAAGTAATCTTAAATTAAGAGTGGAACGCGCATTTCAGAGAGGAACTTCTGTAAAGGAAGGAGATGATCACATGTTAAATGCTTATAATCAATTCAAGGTTGTAAGAGGTTGTCAGAAGTCAAAATCGGGTTGAAAAAAGTGCGATCACATGTTAAATGCTTATATAATTTTTTTCATCGGTCCATTAAATGCGTATAGTCAACCTCGGTCTACCAATATGGACAAGGATTTGATGGACGGTCCTAAAAGCATTGTCGCGTCCCTCCCTTCTTACGATGATGGGGTGGCCCGTCGAGAATATCAGGCCATGTGAAGGTCTAGCTAATTCGACTCTTGACAGGCCGTTCTTTACTTTTTGCGTCACGGTGTCACCTATATAGATAAGGATGAGGATCGATCTTTTCACAATTAGGTCAAATCGAGTTTGAGCCGTTGACTTTGTAAGTCGACTTGAGTTTGGAGTCGGGTCGATTTTCTGGCTGATTGAACGGCTTCATCGGTCGGAAATTTTCTCGCATTCTCACGTGAGAAGCCGAATTGATGAAACGGGGTGCTTCGTGGGCTTCCAATTTGGTACAAGGAGTTGGGATTCAGGAAGTCGCGTGTTTGAAAAACAATTACACAGTTAGCTGAGACAATACGTGCAACCTCAAGTTTACGGATATGCTTTTAGCAGGAGCAATTATCCAAGATCATTCTTTTAGTCATGCTAATAGAGTGATGCTCTGCATTGTCCATCAGATTCTAATATTTAGAAGAGTAAATTAGATAAGGAATTAGAAAAATGCCTTCTTTGCAAATGATTTTAGATCTATATTTTAAGTCCAGAGAAAGTACCAAGTACTCAATTTTGGGAAGCATTTGTACATATACTTGAAATCATTAGATTTTTTTTTTATCCCATTACAGGAAGTCGTAAGATTTTAAATCGTATTGGCCTTGCAAGTGGCCCGAAGCGGCACGTCCAATGCTCATCTCAATCAAAGAACTCTTGTACACACCGGCAGAGCCAAGAACTGAGACTTTGAACCCAACATCGTCTCCATCAATGAGCTCAGACAAGCAGAAATCTCCTGCACGTGTTTCTCTCGCAAATGCTTGCCGACCGGCAGAGAAGAGCACCACATGCTTGTTTGGATAGCTCCTTATCTTCACCGGCTACGATCAGTCTGAATGTCTAAGAGGTCGCAACTTGTTTGTTTTCCTGCATATGTAACTTGATGCATCCACAAGGAGTACTCTACCCATGCACGTTTTCAAACAGCCAGTGGGACAAAGAAAGACCCATGTATACTCTCGACAGAAGCACACAAGATGTTGATTTAGGGACAATAATTGCTAATTTGAGGACTCGTGCTTTTGGATTCTGAGGGAGCGTACATGATCCGAAGCTGATACTGATATGGGAGGTCCTGCATAATTTAGCTTCTCAATGAGGTTGATTCGTAGTTGTCGTCGTTATGCTTTACGGAATTGGAAGAATTAATGAGCTGATGTCGGTAATTTGAAATTAAAAGTAGTTGAATTACAGGGACTGTTTCAGACATTGTACATCATTTGTGGCACTACTTGAGGAAGCTGGTGACTAGAGCAGAGCTTCAAATTATCATCTTAAGGAGATGAGATCTGATTAGTATAGAGAATCACTCCAGTGTCGAACTTTTCATAGCGTTCAACCACTTTGTGTTAGTGCTTAATATATTGACTTATACTGCAGATGCTGTCTGACCTGAGAGTCAGAACAATGAAGCTAATGACGAACAACCCCTGGAAGTATATGTGGCTTAAAGGTCTTGGCTTGACTCTTTCTGGGGAGAGTCCCTCTAGTAACTCCCATGACAAAGGAGAACCAGAGACTTGGAGACGAATCAATCCCATCAGCTTAAAGGGCCTGTTCAGCTATCTCAGGATAGAAGAAACACAGCTGTAGAGAGGAAGTCAATGGCCTCTTCAGCAATCTCACTAGCGAAAATGGCAAGCCCAGCAGTAATGTTTCTCCTGATCTGGCTGGGTCTGTCATGGGAGCCGCTGGATAGTTCGACTGCTTATGATTTACATGGGGGATACAAGCAAGTTCAGTGACAGATGGTGTTGTTACTTTATTTTTTAAGCCCTAAGGTCAAGAACATTGGGATACCTGCTGACCAAGAGTTCAGGAAATTTTATGGCGATTCATGACTATTATAGGATTCATTATTGTTCCATGGATGTCATTCATCCAATTTGTAAGGCGTAAAGGAGAAAGACTAGCCATCTTATCGAAACTTCCTCTTGTTTTATCGATGGATGGCAAGATTTATCCTTAATTCTACTTTCCTCGGAATCTTTGTGTATTGATGTCTAGAGACCATCGCATGTTTCAAGATAACAGAGTTGGTGCAGGACATTCTTTCTTTTCTTTTCTGTTACCACCTCAATGGTGAAAGAAATTACTTCAAGAAATATGCTAAAGTCTCTGTTATTGTCCAGCTCTCCATATTGGCAATAGACAAGGATTGCTTTTAACTTTTATTTAATCGGTCTGAGCTGTGCATGAGTTCGATTTATACTTTTTTGAATAAAGGCACAATATGCAAAGAGGTTGAAACTTAGGCACACCCGTACCCAGAATTTTGAAAGATGCTATGTCTAGGTGTAATGTTCGCTACTTTCCCAGGAAATGCATCACCATTCAATTCCTTGCAGTAGAAAGTTTCGCTTTCTTTGATCTGATTAACTAAGAAACATAGTGAAGCAGAGATTTTTCTGTAGGCATACCAAAGGTTACGCCTAAATCTTGACATTCCTTCTGAAAATGTAGACTTTGATTTCAATATTATCAATTCTAACAAGCTCGAACACATTGACATCTCCTTCCTTTAGAGAAGTTCTTCTCTGAAAGGCGCCCCAACCAACAAAGAGCTTACCCAAGCCATGTTGTGGGTAGTACAGGAGCTTCACTGGCCATGATCCGTCCGTATATTTAAGAGTTGTGGTTTGGATGCTTCCATTGATGCGTCCCTTTAAAATCCCGCATGGGACAGTCTGCAGAGTTGATTTTTGATCAATAAATGATCTATGAGTAAGAACATAAAAGGTATGATGACTAACACAAGAAATTTTAGCCAAGCCACGTGTATAATCTCAAGGCAAACCCGAATCATGTAGAAATAGGATGGTACCTTACGAGAAGGTAATAGATTTCATTCCTGTCCATTTTTGCACATAAGAACTATTATCTCAGGATCTTTTCTTGCCACATTTTTCTTCAATAGAATATGCGACCGGATAACTACTGTGAAGGAATGATACAGTAGCCCAAAATATTGGCTCCTTTGAGAGCTGTAGTTACCCTTCTCGAGCGTTTAGAAGTAAAACTACGAGAAGCCAGCACGTCGGGGCTCACCTTGCGCTTGCAATTTTCCATCCTCCCTGAATTAATCAGGTAGAGACCATAAGAAAAAAATATGATACAAAGCAACGCATTGCTAATAGGCTAAGATTCACACACCTTCTGAATCTTGTGGCATACAAAGCGTATGCATTACTTCAGGCACTTATTCATTTTAAGAGTCTCATTAGTAATTCCTATAACAAAGACTTAAAGGTCAAAACTTTGGGTTCCTGCTACAAACTGAAGAAAAAAGAAAAAGAAAAGAACGGATCATCATGGTCCTTCGTTTGAATGAGAAGAGAGTCGGAGGAAAAAGAAATGAAATGGGATGCTTAGGGCTTGTTTGGCAACGTGCCAAACGGTGCCTGATTTTGATTTTTTGTTCCCGGAATCAGTTTGGGACGAGAATCACGTTTGGTAAATTTTTTGTTCTCGGGAACAAATTTGTTCCTAGAAATAGATTGGGAAGAGAATTGAGAATAAAAAAAAAATATGATTCTTCGTCCGAGAATCAAAAAAAGAATCAAAACAATAAACTCCCATTCTTCCCTTCCGTCATCCTGCAATTGCCGTCCGCCTTTGCCCATCGCCGCCCGCTGCCACCAGTCGTCGGAGGCTCGCCAGGCCAGGGCGAGGTCCGGTGAGCTCACCGGAGGCAAGCCTAGCCACTGGTGAGGCTCGCTCAGCCCCGCTAGTGGCGAGGCTGGCCTCGCCCACCCTTGGCGAGGGCAGCCTGACCACCGGTGGGGTTGGGCGAGCCTCGTCAGTGGCCAAGCGAGGCTCGGCCTCACCTACAATTGGGCGAGGCTCGCCCAGCCCCACCGGTGGCTAGACGGGCCTGGCCACCAGTGAGGCTGGGCGAGCCTCGCCCAGTTGCCAGCGAGGCTCGGCCGACAAGGGCCGGCGATGGTCTGGTGAGCGTCACCGGCCCGGCGACCGGCCACATGAAAAAGAAGGAGAATAGGAAAAAAGGGAAAAAAAAAAAGAAAAGAAAAAAAGGAAAAAAGTAAAAAAATTATTTAAAAATCAAAAGAAATTAATTTGGAACAAAATCAATTAGCACGGTATGAAACGCAATTCTATTCCAGAGTAAAAAATTTTAGACAGTTGCCAAACGTGTTTTTTTACTTAGAATCAGTTCCCGGGAATAGAATAAAAAATAAACATTTTTAGTCAGAATCAGCTCTTGGGAATAGAATCATTACCAAACGCGCCCTTAGTCAAGTTACGAAAATTGAGAATGATGTGATCTAGCCTCTAGGCAGTCATGCTGAGGTGGCAAATGGTGAGAAAATAATGCCATTACCTATTCATCTATCACTAGAAGTTTTGCAAAACTATAATTTTTTTAGTGAGAGAATAAAACTACAAATAGAATTGCTACCACGATAGAAATTTTCTTCATCTCAACCTTTGATTGAGTCCCATAAACTTCTAGATCTCCATACCACTTTGCAGCATCTGCCCTTCCCTTAATCCATGACTAGACGAGTTAAAAGGATAAAAAGTTCATAATTTATGGTGCTTCGGGTGTTGGACATATTGAGAAGAAGGGGCAAGCGAGAAAAAATAGTGAATGAGAATGACATTAATTGGACCTTACTAATTTTAGGGGCATTTGTTTATGCCGATAACTTATGTATGGTTGTATTGAGATCACCCTCCTAGTTCCATAGCCACTTGTGTTTGAATAGTGAGGCATAACGTAGTTTTGGTGTGCTTAGTGTACCCTTGGAAAAGATCTTCATTTGCGAGCAGTCTTCCACTTGAATATATTCCAAGGATGGAAATTTGAAGATGCAACTTGTAGTGGAGGAGAAGCATACTAGGCTCGGTAGATGTTGGAGTGTCAACCATCTTAGCTTCCCAAGAAAAATCACTTTTCCTTCTCTGTTTTCATCGTTTGCCACTACTTCTTCCATTTTTTCACATCCTATTATAGCCATGCTAGTGAGATGCATCAAATTTGCGATCGCTAAAACTGTCACTAGATACATCAATCCAGAGGAATTCTTCACCACTAACTTCGTCAAATTCTGAAAGGATGTCATGGTTGGAAATAATGTTGTCAAACTAGGACAATTCCAAACCTCAAATTTGCTAATACCCTGAAGAATTTTTGCCACCAAATGGCCTTCTCTCTAAACACACTTTAGGTTGTGTAGCTTGCTTAACTTGAGTTCTTTCAAATTTTCAAGCACCGGATGTTTTCCCTCGTTAACAAGCCATTCATCAGGGAATATATCTTCAAAAGAACCACAAAAGACTTCGAGACTTTGTAGGTTTTGAAATCTTTGTAGGAGGAATATGGAAGGAAAGACGGCATTTTCATCATGAAAGCATGCCAATGTTAGTGCTTTTGGCTTGCCAAAGAAGTTGTCAGAAAATTTTGCATTATGTATCATCTGAATATCCTTGTCGACTAATAAAAGTTCTCTAAAGTGGGAATGGCCTGCAAAATTGTCAATACAATGAGAGAAATAAATTCCATAAGGAAGGGCCCTGTTCTTATATTTCATTGATCTCCAGAGCCCTACATACAAGTCTCAAGCTTCTAAAGTCATGCTACAAAATGCAAACCGTAACCAAATGCTACTTGGCTGTGCGCTCATATTATAATCATTAGATAGAAAGGGAAAGAACTGTATTAGCATAGAAATGATCAAACAAACAAATGAAAATCCATTTTACCAAGAAAACATCTAAAGAAAGATGGTCATCCCCTGCGATTTGAAAAGGAATTGCCAAATGTCTGCTGGATTCTCAATTTAGTCCACGGAAAATTCACATTTTTTATCCATATAGAAAACTTTAAGAGAATTTTGAAGTAGAGGTTAGTATCGTTAATTCAAGAACCCCCCTGACCAAATTCATCCTTTATTAGGAATGTCTTGTTCTTGTCAACAAATATCTGTAGTTCCTTGGAATTTTAGGTGATGAGATGTGCTGGTTACTAAAATTTTTTGGGTGTCCACATATGAAAGTGTGCTTAAAGATATTTGAAATATCTTTTGTCAACAAAGTGGTAGGTAAGGGGTTCATGTTTTCTATAGTATCATAACGTGACATGACTATGCTATGCATATGAGATACAGTGGGTGACATAAAGAATGAAGAAGAAATGGAGGAAGAGCAGTTGTAATCATACCCTCTCAATTGAGAAGTGTGCTTCAGGGTCTGAAAGGCTATGTTGATCGTCTCTTTGAGCCCACTTATTCATGGATGCCACAAAAGACAACATGTTCAGTTCGCCACAGTGAGTCACTCGCAATTCCATCAAGAATGGCCAGTTCAAAGTGGGCATGATAGAGCAAAAGCTCTTGAGTTGTGGCATATCATGTAACACCAGAGAAGTTAGTTTTGGGATAAGAAATTGAGTAGTGGTAGATTTTGGAGTGTCATCTCCACTCGTGACTATTTCTTCAAGCCCACAAGACTCCACTTGAAGTTTCTCAAGTTGTGTTAGACTTGTAGCCACCTAGTACGGAAACAAATTTTCAAGGTTCTTACAATTTTGAGCCACCACTTTTTGCAAATGTTTAAAAGTGAGAGTTTCTTGAGGACTGAAGGTCCATATTTTGCTTAAGTTTTCCATATGGGAGAGAACCATTGACTGAAGGCAAGGAAATTGAACCTGCCATATTGAAAAAATGATATAATTAATGCCATTACATTGAGTTATGACCTCAAAGGAGTCACGAATCATGAGAATACTAGAACTTGTTAGTGACACAAACAGGGAGAAGTTGATAAATGCTCACTTCAGTTGACCAATAATTCTCGTGATTAAAGGATAAACAAATGTGTGGATACATGTTATGATGAAACTTTCTACTCACAGATGACAAGAAAAAAGAAGAAGTAATTGGGCAAATGAATATGTTAGAAAAAAGCCAAACAAGAGGGAAAAAAAAGAGTGACCTGATCATTTGGTATGTGTTAATTGCATTTTGAAGAAATGATGTAAATTACAACAAATTTGGAAAATATATTTGCTAGTGTTGGATCAATTCAATTAAAACAAATTTGAAAATTGATTTTTATTCTTTTAGAATTTAGACAATAGTGTGCACATGTATATTCCTCATTATTCTACTTTGACGGCAACCTCTCCTAAATTATATCAAATCAATAAAATAATCATTGAAATTTTAAAATGTATTTTGTTTCAATTTATAATCGATACTACATGCAACATTGGCTTTTAATTGGCTTACTTGAAATTTAATATTGGCAATGCCTTCTCCGTCTAATTTTTGGAAAGTCGCCATAATGACAACTTGGAATCTCCAATTCGCCGATCACATATAAATGCACTATTTTACTTCAACGCGTTAGTGAATATTAAGAAATAAAAAGTTGATTGGATCATTAAAGCTTAGAGCACTCCAATTAAAAATGGTCACTCTCTCTAATTCTTCCAATTTCTTCTCCACACACACACACACACACACACACACACACACACACACACATATATATATATCCAATCGTCTACGCTTTTTTCGAAGATACAACATTGTATAAGGTAAGAATTCTTGGACTTATTTACTTCAAGTTGAAGATACAATTGAAAACTAATTTTTGATTCGTGATTTCATCTATCGGGAAGATGTTTACGGTACAATGAGCAGTAATTCGTAACCAATATGTGAATTGGATTTACAATTATCAAATTTTAGTTGGTGTTGACACTTAACTCCAATACCTTATAGCTTGTAATAGGTAACTGGCTTCTTATCCTTGATTGATGCCATGTGTCGACGATTTAGGAGTTTTGTTTGGACGTGTGGAGGCAAAAACAAAAGAAAGAAAATTAAGTCGATGTTGCACTACATAGGAATTCAAATTTTTTCATGTGACACGTGCAAAACAACATTCTATTTTCAAATTCCAATTACTAGTATTGCATACTTTTATTAGATAAGATAATTAATTTAAAAACAAAAGCGTTGCATTAAAAAAAGAAGACTGACCTGTGGAGTGAAAAGTGAAGTGGTGCCAAGGTCAATCTCCATCCAAGATTGCCAAGTCAAACTTCTCATCTTGGGGCAATGGGCAATGGTTAGATCTTCTAAGTAGGGACAATCCAGCATATGATTCTCCGTTGAGAGAAAACTAGTTAAATTGGGCAAGCATTCCAGTTTTATCCATCTAAGTTTCGCGAATGTAATCTTCTCCATTGCACTTCCCTGCTCTTCTTCCTTCGTTATTATTGCTTCCATTTTCCCACACTCATTTATTTCCATCCATTTAAGACTGGCTAGGCACTGAGCCATTGATGGAGCGAAAGCATGTCCCAAGTTGCTGCAATTGTAAAGGGCCAGACTAGATAGAGATTTGAAACAAAGCATCTCTTGAAGATCTTTGTTCCACAGTTGCCTCAACTTTGGTAGATTGACTAAGTCCAATAACTGTAGCCCAGGTAGCACTCGAGTGCTTTCCACACCCTCTAGCCCTTCAAGATTGAAAATTTCTTCTAGCAACTCACAATCGTACACTTGCAAGCTTCTCATATTGTCTAAAACAAGCATCAATTTGGATGGAATAACATTAATAAATGATGGACATTTATCCACTATCAGTGATTTTAATTGCCAAGATGACTTGATGGGATTAAGTTCGTCGTGCCATTTTCCAATCATCTCTGGGAACTCAGATAGCCTCATAAACTCTTCTCCAGCAACTGTAGCCTATCAAAAGATGCATCATTAGATGTAAACTCTTAGGAGGCAAAAAGCAACTATTTTATTGGTGATCAAAGCCATCCAATTGCACAAAATTTGAAAACTAATGCATACCATTTCTTCAAACATATGTGGGATGGTGATGTTGAGATTTCCCTCCCAAAACCATGCTACTATTGATATATGCACTCTCTCTAGTTTTGGCACCTCAGTTGGTCCCTCAGAGAAAAACTTCATGTTGGGACATCTTTTCACAGTGACATCTTCCAAGAGAGGGAACATCAAAGTGTATCCACATGAGCTAAAACATCTTAACTTTGTCAAACTATCAAGCTCCATACACTTCAATTGATTGAAAGCCACCACATGCCCCTCCTTACCTCTCTCGTCACAAATGACTTCTGTCAACATTCTACAATTGCTTATCCTCAATTTTGTGAGTTCTATCAAATTTCCAGCTATTGTTGGTGTGAACATATTTGATAACCCAACACAATGTGATATATCTAGAGTCTTTAGATGTTGGAAGTATCTTGACGAGGTTGATATTGGTTTTAGCAATAACCCTTCACAATATGACAAACTAAGGGTCTCCAAATGTTGAAAATATCTTGAAAATGGTAATACTACTTCTAGCTCATGACTTGGGTCTTCTATGGCTTCCACATTGTTGCCCAGCATTTCTAGATAAGATTCACATACAACTAGCTTTTCCAAGTGGGTTAAACTCTTAACAAAACGACATGTGGATATTGTAGTTTCCTTTGAAAGATGACAAAACTCAAGAACTCTAAGCTTGCTGAAGAATTCTTCATTATGACAATGCCCATGCCATACCTCCATCTGTTTGGATAGGTCCAATTTTAATTCTTGTAGATTTGGGAATGTACCCTGAGAAAATAGTAAAATCAAAATCTAAAGTCAATTTAGTTAAAAGATATTTACGTTTTATGGTATAGGTCATGCATATCGGATACAATATTTGCATTTTAAGATGTTAAGTCTCATGCTATACAACAAATGTAAATGTGCTCTCATCCAATTAACATTATGGCTGATCCTTCATATTTGACTTGTATCCCTATTTGAACTAAAGTGAACAACCACATTCCCATTTCTATAGATCCATTCCTTATGAAAATAACTTCCACCTCAATTGCAGCCACAATTGCACTGATTTCAGTGATTAAGTCAACCAAAGGTTCCATCTTTCCTTTGTTGGCATAACATTAGTTATCTTTGCAAGGTTCAAATTAAGAACACACTTATGCCATGGTAAGCTCATAGCACATGCCATGTGTTTTCAATCTTTGTGGTACTTAGGAGAGAGCTAAATTATTGGAATTGGCCTAAACCTTTTTAAAGGGGACCAATGAGTATACACTTGATAAATCAGACATTGACAAGAATTTACAGTCAACACTTGAAGGACATATGATGTTTCCATGTTGCAATATTTCTATGGACTCAGAGTTGTAAAGTTTACATCTTCATATGAAGAGCTACTTGTATAAGATGCTTGATTTTGACCTAAATCATCACTTTGAATATTTGCCATTGAAGCAAAATAAATAATCTCGGGTCATACCTTTTCTACCATGAAGAGAGGTTGTTTATGAATTGGCATCTCATTCTCAGGTTGCGAAGCAAGTATCTTCACTTTGTTACAACCATGCACCTCCAAGGTCTTCAACACTGGCCAATGTAAAGCATGTGTTCTATAGATGCACTTAAATTCTGTTAGATGCTCAAGCTTGAGGGAGGTTAACCTTGGGAACACAACCTTGGGAATTAGTCCTTCCTTCTCAATGAGTTCAATAATGCCACATCTATTGATCTTCAATTCCTCAAGTTGCATTAGATTTCTAGCTACTGAGGCTGGAAATAGAGAGGTCAAGTTCTGGCATTCGGAAATGCTAATAGAACATAAGCATTGAAATTCAGCTTGATGGTGTAGTTCCTTATTCCATATACACCTTAGCTTATTGCACGCCTCCACATCAAGTGATTTTAGACTTTGCAAATAATTTACAGCAACTTGATTATCCCATATCATCTCGATGTTATCCGTGTAAGCGATTTCTAATGTCTCCAAGCTAGGAAATGCAACCTGTAGTATTAGGTCAAAAAATTGGTGATTCTATTAAATTACGAATTTATGAACTTCCAATATATAAATATAGATGAGTGCCAAGGGGGAGGGGGATCAATAAGTTGCGCAAAAAGGAAAAAAAAAGAAGAGAATAAAACCTAAAAAAGAGTAACAAAAACTCCATACGGACGTGGTTTCAATTTCCTTCAGTATTTCATAGAATCATCTTAAGTCTTTTAAATTCTCATTGAAAAAGATAAACAATCTTTCTTCAGTCTCTTCTGCCGAAAAAATTCGCATTGTAGGGCTTAATTTGAGCGTTAGGAATCCCAAATAATAATCATCATGTTCACGTTTATTTGAATAGGTATATTGTTTGTAATTTGGTTGCAACGATATTTATGGACATATTATCTTTGAATAATTTTTCTTGGGTGGTCAAATGCGAAATCAAACTTTTAATTTTAGTTTTGACATGGATAAAAAGAACAATGGCAAGATTTCATTTTCCAATATTGATAAAGGATATGTGAAATCGCCTATAAACTCTAACACCCAAAACAAAAGGATAAACATAGTGAGCAGAACTTACCTACCAACTCTCCACCTCAATGGAAACATGAAGTGAATATTGTGGACTAAATCATCACCCTATATGCTTTAAAGTCATTGGGATGGGAATAGAATTTCCAATTGAGGAATTGATAAAGCTCATTCTAGGACTGAGATATAGAGGTTTTCTTTTTTCGCCGAAGATATAGAGGTTGATTACCATGCAAACTTATGTGAATTTATTGTCTTCATGCTTTTTCCTTTCTTTATTTCCTTTACTGTCCCTTCCACATATGTGCATTTGTGATTGGAGTTTCTCATTTATTTTCCCTTTGTTCTTAATGCGACCACGTTTACTTTTTGGTTGTCTACTTCTCAATAGGGTCTATGTTGTGACAGAACTGTCCAATTCTTACAATTTCTTTTTAGCTCGCTTTAACGATTCTTTTAAATAAGTATAAAAGTGTTGATTCTAAAAGAGTGTACTGATCAACCGAAAAAAAAAATTAAACAAATGTACTAAGCTATGTATAATCTACCTTATAACATGACATATACATCTATCATAAGAACAAGAGGGTAGCATGTTCTTTTCTTCGTCACTGGAGTAATGCTATTTGAGTTTACCTCCATATTCATCCATCCACTGAGTTCCAAAATATCCAAAAGCAATCGTGCACGCGAGTGAAAACTTGTAGAATTTTATTGAAAAAATGAGGAGGGAAAGGGCTAATAAATTCTGACATGAGTTAATGCATTAATACATGACTTTATGGAAAATTCCGAAGGTGACACGAATTAAAACAAACTATATACATAAGTTTTAGCATATTTAACAAAAAAATAGTGTTTTGAATGACACAACTATAAAATCCGATTATGACACGTAAATACAAATTACCGGCCGGTTAATTTGTTTAATAGAAAGTACACATTGGGTAACCTATAGATTTTTTTTTTTTTGGTCGAAAGTAACCTATAGATTGCGTAGCTGTTACAAAGGAGATTAAATTAGAGTAATCCCATTCGCCGACGGAGATAAGAGCAGAGGGGCAAGCAAGAAAATGTTCAAGGAATCAATGAAACATGCAAGCTCGTTTGAAAAACAGATGCCAATATGGAAGCTTCAGAATGCTCACCGTTCATCTCTGAATAACCTCTGTTTATCTACCTGGTAGAAGGTGAGACTCCTTTTCGGAGTTCATCTTTCTAAAATTTCTAGGTAATTAGCAGCATCCTCATGCATTGTGCCAGCGTGAATTTTTTCATTTATGGAGAACGGTTATGTGTATTTTAGTGTAAATAATCAGTTAAATCGTGTCTCTTTTCATATGAATCGCCCTTTTTGAAGAAAAAACTTAACTTATATTATGTGAAACGTAGAGACTCGGTAACAGTATAAAAAATTAATAGTCATTGATATATGGCATAGGTAGATTTATGCGATCAATGTATTAGTTTAAAATTGAGTGGAAAGCGCAAAAGAAGTTCTCCTTGCAAAGAGAATGATCAACATCTTTCAAATAGCAATCTAAGTGACATTCAAGAATGACTTTTTAAGGAGTACTCTATAATAAATATCCATATAGAGTTACCATTGAAATGCTGATTTGGTGACAAAATGGCACATTCAGAAATTTGGCCACGTGTGTGCCACAACGATAATTTGCTGGAAAATTTTGGATGTTTGGTTGAAGCGCATAACTTATAAAGAAATAGAATCTAATTCCGTAATTTGAGAGTTGACAATTGAGCTCATCAAAGATTAAGTATCCAACTTTGGTATATGTAGTGACTCTACTTTAAATTCTTCATTTCAATTTAGAATCGCAATTTAAGCGGTAACTTTACTTTGACTTTTATCCAGATTTTATGTTGTAGTGATTATGTGGAATGTAATCCAATTTAACCAAAGTAGGCTTTGTAAGTAACTTATTTTATTTTGGCTATGCTTTCTCTTCTGTATAACTATTTATTTGTTAATTTCAATTATTTAATTAGGTGAGCATAATAATTGTTTAATAGGCCTATATCTTCTTCTTTTTTGTACTTTTTTTTAAATAATTTGTTTGATTGATCCAACTCTTGCTTTCTAGGGAATGGTGTGAATTGAAACTTGCTTTCTGTTTATAGTGCCATGTGGCAACTTGAAAGGCACAGCATGGGAACTTTCGATGTACTACAACACAGAAAATTGATGCCAAGTATTTTAATCCAACGGTTTTATGTTATATTTCATATTTTGACCTAACGTTGATCACGTACCTCTCGATCGAAGAGGATAGTAGAGCGTGATTTGACATGGTCTTGACTTCGAGTGTCTTGTGAACCTGCTAATGATTTTTCATTAGATGAAAAAAAATGTCACCATTTGTATTGTAGGAATGAATCTGTCTACATGAAGATCTTCAATGATGAAAACAACAAATCAATCTTACACTTTCTACGAGAGAAGCATGTCAAACTTTCCAAATATCGAAACCTTATATTGGTTAACATTGGGAATACTAGAGTTTCTATCGTTTCCATTCCCAACTCTTCTTCCTCCATAATAATTGCCTCCATCTTCTTGCAAGATCATACCTCTAGTTCTCCAAATTGAGCAAGAGATTGAACCATGGATGGGAAAAATAGAAACTCGAGTTTGTCACAGCCAACCACCTCTAGCTTCTTTAAATTATGGAATCTTACTATTCCACATGCATTATGGTTCCATATGCGCCTCAAACTCTGGCCAAGGAAGATCCTTTTGCATGCATGAAATAAAATCACAAAAAACCATACGTGTTATCGTCCAATCTGAACATGATGCAAAATAAGATAAATCCACCACTTAGAATTATTCAATCTAGTAATTCTTTTGATCATGAACTTTAGGCTCGGTGCGAAGACGCTGGGGCGATTCCGCAATGAGGAAGCTTTGACTATCTTTCGTATTATAACTTCTGGACAACAATCAAAAGAAGACAAATTCCCCTCTTTTACTTATTTCACCAAAATTTCAACAGCCCTTTTAACTGTGGACTCTAGGTTTGGTGGGACTGGCTTGGTGATTTTCGCCTGTGGGTGTGCTCGGCGTCACTCACCTGCAAAAGAAAAGAAAAAATACAATTCTGCAACTTGGTAAAGAATAGCGATGGCGGTAATATATTGTCATCGTGGTGCAGTCTCTGAGCAACAGGTGGATCGGTGACACAACTGGGCCGTCGGGTTGCATCACGGCTCGGTGCATGTGACCTCGTCGTAGTGTAGTAGCTTCATCAACTCATCGTCGTTGCAGTAACTGGATGCTTTGTCGCCTCGCAGTGCAGGTGCTAAGTTGTTGCCGGAGGAGGAAGCGGTAGCGTCGATCGTCGGTCTAGGTGGCTCCCGGATGAGCATTAGGCAGCAAGCTAGTCAAAGCTGGGAGGCAGCACCAACATCGAAGAAGTCTCGTACGCAAGGGTCGCACAGACGAGGGTATTCGGCCATGAGGCTCCTCTCTCTCTCTTCTCAACGTGTTTTCTCTCAATATGCTTTGAGATTTCTTATTTGCCGACCCTCACCGTGGAGAAAGTGAGTTTTTTTTTTTTGTGGCCGTGTGTTTCTATTATGTGTCCCCCTAAAACCCTACGCGTTTTTCTTTATATAAGCCATGGATTAGGATTTTAATTTTTGTCCAAATTCATATCCACAAAGATTTCTTTTTTTGAACACAATATTTGCTTTTTTAAACACACTATTTGTTTCTGATACGATCTCACAAAGGTAAATTTGTAAAATCTCCTCGATGATATGGGCTTGGGCCGATTTGTTTTCTTTGTGGGCTTAGCCCAACTCATCAAATTAAAGTTCTAAATTATCAATTTGAACTTATCTATCACCTGTTGGAGAAAACTTCCTTGAGTGTTTTGAAGTTGACAAAACGTTTCCATCAGTCTAGTTTGAAGACTTGCAGACAACTATCAAAGTCTGAAGACCTCCGGACTGCCAGACTCAAGACTTAAAGTCTATCCTCATTGACAGTTTCTAGTCCGTCGAAGAAGGCTTATCCGAAATGAAGTATTTCGTTAAGGATTTGATTCTGTTGACTAAAGAAGATCTCTGGGTTAGATATAGCATGTCGGAATCAATTATTCAAATCAAGATTGATTCAGGGATTTTGGATCCGTTGATTGGCGAAGTATACTTGGAAGGTTCTATTTATAGAAACCTAGATCTTGATTGTATGGGCGAGCAGGATTGGTGGGCTATCATCATGTTTCTTAAATAGCTCAAAAATCTTCCTAATTGTTTATGTCCAACGGGTAGATTGGAAGAATTCCTTTGGTAAGTGCCAACGGGTGTGATGGCATGAATGAGTACATAAGGAAGACATTCTAGTTGTTCGAGTGTGTGCGCGATAAAAGAATTCCAAAGTCTGAAGCTCTTTGTTCTTAGTCAATTAAACTGTTGATCGAAATCTTGTACGTAAAAGAGAGTCTATATTTTTTAGAGACCTTGAGGAAGTGTAGCAGAGTCTCTACACTATGAAATCAAGGAAGAGCTTCACTATAACAAAGAGTGGACGTAGGCTTGGATTAAGCTGAACCACTATAAACTCCGTGTTCATATTCTCTTCTCTACGCTCTTTTACTTTGATCGTAACTCATTTTGTTTACAAGAGACGAATTTCTTTTTCATAATCTATTGTTGATTAGTGCTGCACACTTATCTCGTAAAATTGTTTTTACACCTATTCACCCCCCTCTAGGTGCTCGTACTAGCTTTCACAATTGATATCAAAGCCTGTGTACTCACTTAAGTTGAAATGTTTTACTTTAAAGTTAAAGATCCATGGCTAGTATGTTGGCTCCAAGACTGGTTGAAGGGCAAAGCAATACCAGACCGCCTTATTTTGATGGAAAGGAATACAACATATGGAAAAACAAGATAAAGGCATTCCTAAGATCAAAGGATCCTCTGGAATGGGATGTGGTAGACAAAGGAATCATTCCTAAAGCTGCACCTGTCTTAGAAAGAGGAAAAGAAGCCGTTGAGTCTAGTGAAATGACTCAAGAAGAGATAACCAAGAGACAAGCTCTTGATGCAAAAGCAATTTATTCTTTATATTATGCATTATCACCTACTGAATATAACAAAATATCTTCTTGTGATACAGCTAAAGAAGTCTGGGATAGATTACACATCACCTATGAAGGAACTGATTGAGTGAAAGAAACAAGAATCAACATTCTACTCGGCCAATACGAATCATTCAAAATGAAATTAGGAGAATCTATCACTGACATGTTTAGTCGTTTTACAAAAATCGTGAATGGTCTTAAAAATCAAGGTCAACCAATTTCTGATCCCATGAAAGTAAACAAGCTACTGCGTGGACTCTCCAAGGATTGTAATTACATAAAGACCTCAATAAGGGAGACACAAAGAATTGTGCCACTCTCTGTTGATGAATTGGTTAGGACTCTTCAGTCTTATGAAGTGGAGCTAATCAACAAAGATGAAGATCCTAAAGGTAAGAAATCCATTGCATTAAAATCTAATGATGATTCTGATGTCATAGATTCTAAAGACGATATGGATGATGAAGAACTCGCTCTCATGATAAGAAGATTCAAAAAACTAAACGGAAATGGAAGAAATTCAATTCAAAGAAACAAAGTTTTCAAAAGCAACAGTCTAAGTCAGTTGAGGAAGATGAATCCAATAAAGATGTAGTCTACTTTGAATGTAAGAAAAAGGGACACATCAGACCCAATTGTTCACTTTTGAGGAAAAAGAAAGGAAAAGCTGAGAAATATCGAAAGACACTTAAAGCAGAAACTTGGAGTGATACAGAATGTGAGGAAAGTGATGATGATTATGCCAATATTTGTCTCATGGTACAATCAGACTCAGATTCAAACTCCGAGATAGACTCAAATTTAGACAGTAAATTCGAGGTAAGTAATTTGAATATCCCTACTAGAGTCTCTAGATACATTGATGAATTGTGTCTTAGTCTCAAAACCTCTCTCAAAAAGATTTCCAAACTTAAAAAAGAAAATTCTGCACTAAAACAACAGGAAAATATTTGGAAAGAAAATGTCAAAATTTTAGACAAAAGTGTTACTACCTTGAAAGAAAATGAAGACAATCTTTCAAAATAAAATGCATTCTTGAAAAATGATATCTCAAGTATTTCTAAAAGATTTTCTATAGGATCTAAGAAACTTGAAAAAAAAAATTAGCACAAAGACCTTATTTCAACAAATCAGGTTTAGGAATGAAAGCTGAAACTATTACTCTAATTGATTTTCCTAAAGTAAAGGAAAAAATTAAGCAAAGACCTACAATAGATGCTTACAAAAATCATTTCCAAAATGTTTTTGTAAAACCAGTAGGTCATAGTGCTCTTAAATGTTTTAAGTGCAATAGCTCAGATCATTTTGAGAAAGAATGTCCTATGATTTGGAAACCTATTAAGAAGGTATGGGCAAATACCGTATATTGCACTAACACCAATGGACCCAAGAAAATATGGGTACCAAAGAAAGCTTGAGTCTCTTTTCTAAATGCAGGTCACTATCAAGAAAAAGGTTAAATGGTACATGGATAGTGGATGCTCAAGGCATATGACAGGAGATTCGAATTGCTTCATAAAGCTTGTTTAAGTTAATGGTGGAAAAGTTTCTTTTGGGAGAAACAACAAAGAAAGAATTGTAGGATATGAAACTGTAAAGATTGGAAGCCTCACTATCAGTAATGTTTTCTTAGTGGAAGGACTCAACTACAATTTGCTAAGTATCAGTCAGCTGTGCGACACCGGTTTTAAAATCAACTTTCAAGAAGGAGTATGTTCAAGAACTAGTAAAGACTCCTCTCAGTCTTTCACGGGTCGAAGACATCGTAATATCTACCTTTTGGATGTCAAACCAAATGAAACTCAATGTCTAATCTCAATTCAAGAAGAAGCTAACTTATGGCACAGAAAACTTGGGTATATCAACATGAAGCAAATAGCCAAAATCTCAGCAAAGAAACTTGTTCGTGGACTGCCCAATCTGTCATATCAAAAGTCTGATCTATGCACACCATGCGTGTTGGGAAAACATGTAAGAAACTCATTCAAACCAATAAATCAAGTTTCCACTAATCGTGTACTGCAGCTCTTGCATATGGATCTCTTTGGACCAACAAGAACTCAGAGCATTGGAGGTAAGAAATACTGTTTAGTGATTGTGGATGATTATTCATGATTCACTTGGGTATATTTCCTGGCAAGTAAGTTTGAAACATTTTCTTATTTTACAAAGTTTGCTAAAAAGGTCCAAAATGAGAAAGGGTATGTAATTTCAAGTATACGGACGGACCATGGAGGTGAATTTGAAAATCAAGACTTTATAAAATTCTGTGATGAGTCTGGTTTTCAACATGTGTTCTCTTCACCATATACTCCAAAGCAAAATGGAGTCGTGGAAAGAAAGAATAGGTCGCTTCAAGAAATGGCTATAACTCTTTTAATTAAAAGTAACATCTCTTCTCGTTTTTGGCTGAAGTAGTTTCTATAGCATGTTATATTATTAATAGAGTCTTTCTAATGCCTATTTTGGAGAAAATTCCCTGAGTTATTCAAAGGAAAGAAGCCTATTGTTTCATATTTTCACGTGTTTGGATGTAAATGTTTTATATTGAAAAATGCAAATGATCGAGTTGGTAAGTTTGAAGAAAAATCAGATGAATGTATTTTCCTTGGATATTCTATCACAAGCAAAGTTTACAGAGTTCACAACAAGAAGACTCAATCTGTGGAGGAATCGATGAATGTCAAATTTCAAGACTTTATGCAAAACCAATCGACTCACACTCATCTTGAAGAATCTGAACCTGCTCCAGACTCTACAAAGTCTAGATCTCCAGAAGCAATTCAACCTTCAGAAGACGAGCAACAAATGATCAACGAAGATTCAAATGAGGAAAAAGATCAAAAATCTGTCAAATCAACCAACAACTGGAAGCATAAGTCCAGTCATCCCAAAGATCTTATTATTGGTAATATTAATGAGGGAATTCGCATAAGATCCAAAAGGCGCGAAGAGTCTAGTGCCGTGGCTCTTATTTTTGAAATAAAACCCAAGAGCATAGAAGAAGTTTTAATTGATGAAAGCTGGATTGAAACTATGCAAGAAGAACTCAGGTAGTTCAACATCAATGATGTCTAGGAATTGACTCCTAAACCGAAAGGTAAATCCATCATTAGAGCTAAATGGGTTTTCAGGAACAAGATGAACGAGAAAGGAAAAGTCGTAAGAAAGAAAGCAAGACTCGTGGCCAAGGGATATACGCAAGAAGAAGGGATAGACTATGATGAGACTTATGTACCAATAGTAAGGTTAGAAGCAATTAGATTATTACTTGCTTTTGCTTGTCATAAGAATTTTAGGTTATTCCAAATTGACATCAAAAGTGCTTTCCTAAATGGATTTATCTAAGAGGAAGTCTATGTGGAACAACCACTCGGTTTTGAAGACCCAAGGAAATCAGACTCTGTATTCAGACTGAAAAATGCTTTATATGGTTTAAAGCAAGCACATCGAGCTTGGTACGACAGACTAAGTAAGTTTTTAATTCAAAATGGTTTTGTCAAAGGTAAAGTAGATACTACATTATTTATCAAAAGAGAAAGCAAAAGTTTTATACTTGTTCAAATTTATGTTGATGATATTATTTTTGGATTTTCTAATGAAAGTCTGTGCAAGAAATTCTCTAAGTCTATGCAGGATGAGTTTGAAATGAGCATAATGGGTGAACTAACCTTCTTTCTTGGGCTTCAAGTGAAACAACTAAAGGAAGAAATCTTTATTCATCAAGAAAAATATGCTAAAGAACTTGTCAAAAAGTTTAGACTAGAAAATTGCAAAAAGACTAATATACTAATGTCAAGTTCTTTGAAGCTAAACAAGGATGAAGAAGGAAAGAAAGTTGACCAGAAGTTATACAGGAGTATCATTGGTTCACTTATTTATCTAACTGCTTCTAGACTCGACATTTTGTTTAGTGTTTGTATTTATGCCAAATTTCAATCAGACCCTAAAGAATCACATTTAAGTGCTGCAAAGCGTGTTATAAAATACATTACCTCAACTTTAAATTTGGGTCTCTAGTATCCTAAAGAAGGAGACTTTACTTTTCTTGGATACTTAAACGCAGACCTAGCCGGATGCAAAGTTGATAGAAAGAGCACCTCGGGCACCTGTCAACTACTTGGAAGTAGGACAATATCTTGGTTTTCAAGGAAGCAAAGTACAGTAGCTCTTTCTATGGCAGAAGTAGAGTATGTAGCTCTTGGAAGTTGTTGTTCACAAATTCTGTGGATAAAATAATAGCTGAGAGACTTTGGAATTGAAGATTCATGTACTGAGATCAAATGTGACAACACCAGCACAATCAATCTCATTAATAATCCGATTCTTCATTCAAGAGCAAAACATATAGAGATTCGCATCATTTCATTAGAGATCATGTTCAAAATGGAGAAGTTTCGATTCAGTTTATTGATTCAAAGAATCAATTGGCGGATATATTTACAAAGCCTTTGGAGAAAAATCAATTTGAAGCTATTTGTTCTAGACTCAATATCTTAAAGTCTAAGGAAGTTCAGACTCAGGATTGAAAGTCTAAAGGCTCTCAGACTCAAACAATCAAGATCTACGACTGTAAGTTATTTCTATTTTAGAAATTTATCTCTAGGATCAAATCTTGAAAAGGTACGATCATCTATTCGAAATTGATTGGTGTTATTTCCCAGTTTTCGTGATTATTGCAATCCTTTCTTTTCGAAAAAGAAGTTATTTTTGAAATGACAGTTATCTAATTTTTGAAAAATGTAGTTATTTTTAAAAGGTATTTTTATATTTCCTTTTTACGGCGTTTCGAATGCCTCACTTCGACTGCCTTATATACTGTTGGTTCTTTTTTGTTTTCCTCACAAAGACCCTAAGAGAGCACAGATCTTCCACTTCTGTCTTCTTCTCTTGTTTAATCCTCGAAAAGCTTTCATCTTTCTTGGGAAACAAGCTTGGAATCTCTCAAAGACTGTGAAAGATGTCGTCTCAAAGAAAGTCTTCAAGGATCGTGAGCAGGAGACCACAACAAATGCGTGAGGGGCCTACACACTTTGATCTCACCGAGGAAGAAGAATCTCCTAGACAGCAGTAGAGCCCACAACATTCTCAGCAGCGTCCATCTCCTCCATCTAGATCTCAGGATGTTGCACATCAAGAAGAGGAAGAAATCATCGAGGATGCAGAGCCCGTAAGTACTCATAAGCCCACTTTTACCTACAAGTTTTACCGTGCTTTGAAGAGGAGTGGTACTCCGTTGAACTACATTGATGAATTTCTTAAGGACAAAGCGTATAGAAATGAAACTTTCTTCTTACGCACAATGGAACGATTGGGAATTGCCCCTGTGGGGTCAGCGGAAGAAGCTTTGGTGAATATCCTAAGCGATCCATGTGTTGGAGGGCTGAGTCAACTAGGTGGGAATGATGATGATAGGATGTATAGTCAGTTTAAACCTAGAATGGGTGTTGCGGCAAAAATCCGAAGCAAAATGATAGACTTGTTTCGCTCGGAGGAACACAAGCAATTGTACTCTAAATTGCTAAAGCGTGGGGTGATAAACCCTAGAAGTGTAGACTTTGATTTTCTTGACTCTATGAATGTCAATCTGCGGGAAAAATTCAATATTCTTCAACTCGAACAGTTTTGTTCTGAAACGACAAAAGCTCATGCTGAACTTACTGCTTATTTCTATTTGAATCTCAGTTTCTTGGATGTGAATATATTCTCTTTCAGTGTTCGAGATCAGGACTATGTGGTTGACATGAATACATTGGCTGATGTGATTGGTGTTGAAAGAGGGAAATATCAACCTATCAGTGTGTCTATTGGTCGTGCGACGATCGAGCTTGTTAAAGATAGAACAACGAAAGGGAAGATTTCCTATTTGAGAATGAATGCGTCCAACATTTTGCTTCACAAGATAGTGATTAACTGCCTTAGACTAAAATCTACTTCAAAGACCGACGTTTCAAACTCGGAGGCAAAACTGATGTATGCCATCAATGCTGGCAAAAAGTTCTCTCTTCCATACACTATTATGTTCCACATGTATAGGACAATGGTGAAGGACAAGGGTCAACTTCCGTATTCAACACTTGTAACCAAGTTATTCAGACATTTGAACATTCAACCTCCCCGGATTCTTTGTGTTCGAACATGCGATCAAATGGTGGTGGGACTGAGAATGGTTTCTAAAATGCGTCTGAAGGAACTCAACAAGGCTTTGGAGCAGTTCAAGGAGAAAACTCCTGTCAAGACTCATTTAGTCTCTTCAGCGGCAAAGCGAAAAGGGAAGGAGCTCATGGTTGCTCCATCCAAGAAAAGAAGAGCACTCATCATTGAGGATGAAGAGGATGAGGATGATGTCACCATTTTTGCGATGGCATTGAAGAACTTGAGTCGTTCTGTTCTAGAATCAACTGAGAGACAGGAAAAAGACAAGGATGAGACAGAACAGAGGATTGGAGAGAGAGAAGATTTGGAGAAAGAAGCAGAGGGGAGAGATGCAGAGGAGGAAAGAATTAAGGAAGAAGAAGAAGAGAAGAGAGGAGATCAAGCAGAAGCAGAGCATGAGGAACACTTTTCTCCACCTGAAGGCATGGAAATAGGGAGATATCCTGAGAAAAGAGGAACGTCCTCATTCCCTGCCACTAGTAAAGGAGTAAGTCGTTCTCCAGCAAATCCAGAGGACATCTTTGCCTCTCAATCTCCTGAGGAGGGACATGAGGTTTCATCGCCCAATCTGCGTGATCGTGCTGAATTGCCATCATCTGCCAATACGACGTCTGATCGTGCAGAAGCCAGTACTCAGACAGATAATTCGACAGACTTTCGCAGAATACGTGATGTTCTTTTGGAGATGCGATATCAAATTTATGCTCTGGGATGCGAAGTACAGAACTGGCAAACTGCAGGTCAAGCCTCTTCAGTTTCTTTGCATGATCAGATCAATACCCTTACTATTCAAGTTCAAGCAAATGCTAACGGTGAAGATGTAATGCAACTGAAGGAGGATTTAAAAAAGCTGGAAGGGATTGTTCAGTCAATGGGAGATTTCCAGCTTGTTCGTGTTCCCAAGCAATCTTAAAGCCATTCTCTTTTCATATCTACCTTTTTGATGATGACAAAAAGGGGGAGAGATATGGTGCAGATTTGATTTTGAACTTTGAACTCTTGACTTTTTGAACTTTTGTGATGATTATGTTTGATTGACTTGACTTTGTGTTTGGCTGTTTGGATTTGGACTGGATTTGTATTTGACTATTTGAACATTTGTTTATCTTAAGCACTATTGATATCTCATGGCTTTGCTCATTTACAGAACTAACATATTTTCTGTGGATGCAGATTCTAATGATATCTTTATTAAGCCATTTATCTTTTGTGAGACATCCTTGTTTGCTTGAGTAATGTTTTGCAGGTCAAAGTTATCCAAATCTGCAAGAAAGTTTTGTCACCATAAAAAATGGGAGATTGTTGGAGAAAACTTCCTTGAGTATTTTGAAGTTGACAAAACGTTTCCATTAAACTAGTCTGAAGACTTGCAGACTCTACTATTAAAGTCTAAAGACCTCCGGAATGTCAGACTCAAGACTCAAAGTCTATCCTCATTAACAGTTTCTAATCCGTCGAAGAAGGCTTATTCGAAACAAAGTATTTCGTTAAGGATTTGATTCTATCGACTAAAGAAGATCTCTTTGTTGGATACAGCATGTCGGAATCCATTATTCAAATCAAGATTGATTTAGGGATTTTGGATCCGTTGATTGGCGAAGTATACTTGGAAGGTTCTACTTATGGAAACCTAGATCCTGATTGTATGGGCAAGCAAGATTGATGGGCTATTATCATGTTCCTTAAATAGCTCAAATCTTCCTAATTGATTCTGTCCAACGGGTAGATTGGAAGAATTCCTTTGGTAAGTGCCAACGGGTGTGATGGCATGAAGGAGTATATAAGGAATGCATTTCAGTTGTTTGAGTGTGTGTACGATAGAAGAATTCCAAAGTCTGAAGCTCATTGTTCTTAGTCAATTAAACTGTTAAGCAAAATCTTGTACGTAAAAGAGAGTCTATATTTTTTAGAGACCTTGAGGAAGTGTAGTAGAGTCTCTACACTGTGGAATCAAGGAAGAGCTTCACCATAACAACTCTTTTGTTTCATAGTGAAATCCAGTCGGTGGGCTGTCAGTGCGGAAGAGTGGATGTAGGCTTGGATTAAGCCGAACCACTATAAACTCTGTGTTCATATTCTCTTATATACGCTATTTTACTTTGATCGTAACTCGTTTTGTTTACAAGAGACGAATTTCCTTTTCATAATCTATTGTTAATTAGTGCTGCACACTTATCTCGTAAAATTGTTTTTACACCTATTCACCTCCTTCTAGGTGCTCGTACTAGCTTTCACATCACCAACCCAATGTAAATGCAAATTAAAAATAAATGCTCCTAAAACTATATGTTATGTAATTAATTAATTTTTTTTTCAGGGATAAAATTAACCCCTAATTTTTAATACAATAAATGACTAAACAGGTCGCCGAAATTTATGTGTCAACATACACAATTGAACCCACTTAGCTTGACTTAATTTTGTCCTCTTCATCTGCTTGACTTAATAAGGGATGAGTTGGTCTTTGTCTCAAAAGAACGTAATTGGAGATGTTGGCTCCTGTCCATAAGTAATCAAATCATGAAGTGCTTTTCGAAGTAATTGGTGAAGTTGATGGCCTGTGTTCACTCTGCAAAGTCTTCCTGCCTTTTTCTTCGTTCATTCCCATGACTGATTGATACATCAGCAGTCATATAAGAAGTTTGGGAAGAAAACAAGACCATCTCTGGTGGGCATCTATATTGGATGCTTCTCCACGTATCAAATGTTGCTAACTAGTCATTTGAAATGATTGATCTTTTGCGCCTTCATTGTTAGTTTCGACTTCTAGAGAGTGGATGTTGCGCTGAGTTTAAGTAGCTTTTGCTAATGTACTAAGATTGATGCTTTTTTCCAAGCTAATCCTCATGGTTAAGATCTAACTGGCCTTATTTCATGCAGAGTTTCCAGAAACTCAAACTCATCCAATTTGCTGCTTCAGGCAAACCCCTCTTTGCAAATTGGTTTTTCATCTGATCTAACTGCGGATTTGTTGGGTAGTAAATTAACCTCCAATGGAAGGGGTGTTGTTGCAGCAAAAGCTGCAGTGATACCTGGCGGAGGTGAAACTTTGTCTTATCCTGGTGATGTTGCTTTGAGCGAGACTCTGGTAGGTGAGGAATCGGTTGGCATTCAATTGCAGCCTGATGCGGTAGTGTACGGGGTGCTTGCAGCTGATACTGCGCCTATAAGCACTTCTTTCCCTAGCGAAGATGATGAATTTGACTTGGACCAACCCACAGCAGGCTTTGCATCTATTCCAGAAGCGATTGAGGACATTCGCCAAGGAAAGGTCGGTATGCTTTCTGTATTACATTATTGAATTCATTTTAATTTTTCGTCCGTAAATGTCTATGTCATGATTGGAACTGAATTCCAGATCGTAGTGGTGGTGGACGATGAGGACAAAGAGAATGAGGGTGATCTTATACTGGCAGCAGAAAAGGCAACGCCTGAGGCTATGGTGTGAAGTATGGCACCGGGATTGTTTGTGTGAGCATGAAAGAGGAAGACTTGGAGCGCTTGCAACTTCCTTTGATGGTGAGTGACAGGGAGAGTAAAGAGAAGCCTCAGACTGCGCACACTATAACTGTGGTATGTACTTTTATTACCCTACATTTGTTTTTCAATTCATGAAATTTTTCTCAAAACTTACTTGAAGATAATTGACTGGTACTGGTTCCTTCAGGTAGGGAAAATTTGAACTTTCTGTTTCTTATCCCGTGAATTTAGTGCCAATTCTACTTTGGTTTCTTAGAGATTTATGTACTTAAGAAACGGCCCTTTGGAGAATAAGACACTTCAGATTGTTACTTGTCCCCAGTCAGTAGAGGTCTTGATTTGTGAAGTGTTATTGAAAATGAATTTTATAAAAAAAGATAAATAATTCCCGCTTTCTTTCATAGTTTAGTAGAACAATATTGTTTTCTTCAACTCTTGACGTCCTAAAAGCCTTCGATTGGCTTAGTTATTTGCGTCATGACATCTGATTGGCTATTCTCTTACCCCGTAATGGATGGTAATTAAGAGATATTGTTACAGGATGCAAAGCATGGGACGACTACAGGCGTATCAGCACGTGACAGGGCAACGACAGTTTTGGCTCTTGCGTCTAGAGATTCAAAACCTGAAGATTTCAACAGGCCAGGACACATCTTCCCATTGAAGTACAAGAAGGGTGGTGTCCTGAAAAGAGCTGGTCATCCGGAGGCTTCTGTTGACCTTGCTATGTTAGCTGGAATGGAACCTGCGGCAGTTCTTTGTGAGGTAGTGGATGATGATGGCTCCATTGCAAGATTACCTAAGCTTCGTGAGTTTGCTCAGCAGGAAAATTTGAAAATTGTATCTATTGCTGATCTAATCAAGTAAGTATTCTCTTCCCAGAAATCCAAATGCAAATATTTCGTAGGAGTCAAATCCAAATTTCATCTGCAGCTTCCACTTCTTGAGTATTGGCTGTTTTGGCCAAGATGTTTTCCAAGCGGCGTCTCCCCTTTTTGGGAGTGGATAAATGAAGAAACTTGGAACCCTGGGTGGGGTGGGAAAAAGAGTCTTATGGGAGGCTGTTGGGCTGTCGTTTTACCTAGCAAAAAGGAGAGAAGCATGAGCTGTTTTGGTCTATTCATGTCTCAAGTTCACTTCATGCTTTAAGCTTGTGGTTGTTATTCCCCTCGTCGATATCATGCAGATCAATGGTCTGGGATCCGAAGAGTCGTTTCTCTCAATTTTTTATGTGTATGGTGGTGTTAGATTAGTATATGGGTTCCTCTCTTGCCCGATGTCTAACTGTAGCATTTGGTTATAGGTAGCCAGGATTCTTGTCAAAGTCATGCCAATGAGCTTGTGATTGCTGTTATTTTTATGTACATTTTCTTGTATTTACGTTGTTTGAAAACCCATATCTAAATGTCAATTGACTGTTAACTGAGGCAAAGTTTGAAGTGCATTCTCAACATTATCACTAGGAAATAATGGTAGAACATCTAGATGGTCAAAGAAGCACTGGTTTGATGAATTCTAACTTGTGTATTGAGAAGCTTCTTATATTGTATGAGTGAGAAATGATTTCACTTCTCATTAGATGCATAAATTTACAGGTACCGCCGGAAAAGAGATAAATTAGCTGAACATGTTGCTGCTGCAAGATTACCAACAATGTGGGGGTCATTCACAGCCCATTGTTATAGATCGTTGGTAGATGGAATTGAGCACATTGTAATGGTCAAGGTGAGAAATTATGAATTAATTGCTAAAACCGTTCGAAGAATTAAGAAACCAATAATAGCATAGTTTCGAATAAATTAATTGTAAACTTTGAGAATCATGTTTTTTTTTTTTTGTAAAGCTTTGAGAATCATGTTCATAGCAGTGCATTTTTTTTTTTTTAAACATAACTTCAATTTGTACTTCATCTTATGTACTTCCAGTGCATGATTTGTTTGACATTTTTTTCACTGAAACTGGCTATATTAAGAAATTGATGGTATCTTTTAGGTAGAACACCATGAAATTTATAATGAAATTTGTTAAAAAAATGTCAAACCATGTGTCAATCATAATTTGGAGAACGAAATTTATGTTGGCTAACAACGTTGTTTGGACTGGAATGTTTGACATCCAGAGGGATGATTGTTGGGATATTCCTAAATTGACGAGAACGATATTTATTTTTCATTAACAGTTTATGAAATGATTGAAAATGGGGCTGTATATGTGCGCAATTGATATAGGAATGCCGTGATTTTGATTAAAAATAGTGTCCTTAATTTTTCTTATTTTATGTTTTGTGTCCTCCCTTCAAACAGCCATATTTCTCCTCATGTGATTCAGACTTTGTAGTTTATCATCTGAACAGGGTGACATTGGAGATGGTCAAGATGTCCTTGTGAGGGTGCACTCGGAATGCCTCACAGGGACATTTTTGGATCTGCTAGATGCGACTGTGGCAACCAGCTTGCACTTGCGATGCAGAAGATAGAAGCGGCTGGTAGGGGCGTGGTGGCGTACCTCCGAGGGCATGAAGGAAGAGGCATAGGTTTGGGGCACAAACTACGTGCCTATAACCTGCAGGACGATGGGCGTGACACTGTGGAAGCAAATGTGGAGCTTGGATTGCCCGTTGACTCTAGAGAGTACGGAATTGGTGCTCAGGTACTTCTTACTTAAGTGAGAAACTACTGTGAAAAGTACTGCATAATTTAGCTTCTGAATGTAGTTGGTTCATGGTCATTGTCATTATGCTTTATGGAATTGAGAATATCAATAAACTAATATCATCAATCTGAAATTAAAGGTAGTTGAATATCGGTGACTGTTTCAGAATTGAACATAGTTTGTAGGGTTAGTAGAGGAAGCTGATGACTAAAGCAGAGCTTAAAATTCTCATCTTAAAAATATGAGATTTGATTAGTAGAAAGAATCACCCTATCATCAAACTTTTCATAGCATTTGACGCCTTTGTATTGGTGCTTAACATATTGAGTAATACTGCAGATGTTGCATGACTTGGGAGTCAGGACAATGAAGCTGATGACGAACAACCCGTCAAAGTATGTGGGGCTTCAAGGTTATGGCTTGACTATTTCTGGGAGAGTCCCTCTGGTAACTCCAATAACAGAGGAGAACAAGAGATACCTGGAGACGAAACGCTCCAAGATGGGGCACATCTATGGTTCGGAAGTCAAAGCCCGCTTCAGCAATCTCATAGAAAAAAGCAAGCCGAGCAGTGATGTCTCTTCTGATCTGGCTGTGTCTGACTAAAAGGAGCAGCTGAATGTTCGACTGCTAATGACTTATTTGGGGGGACACAAGAACATTCGGATAACTACTGACCATGAATTCTGGAAATTTATGGCTATTCAAATTTATAATTATAATAAGGTTCAGTGTTGTTCTATTGATGTCGTTCATCCATTTTGTAAGGCAAAAAGGAGAAAGTCTAGCCCTTTTATTGGAATATCCGTTTGTGTTATTGCTGGATGGCAAGATTTATCCTTTATTCACCTTTCCTTGAATCTGTTTGTATTGATCTCTAGAGACCATTGCATATTTCATGAAGACAAAGCTAGTGCAGGACATTCTTTCCTTCCTTTTCGGTGACCACCACATTGGTGACATATTTACTTGGAGGAATATACTTATATACTGTTAGATCAACTCTCCAAGCTACGTATGAGTTGGATTTATAATTTGTCGAACAAAGACACATGTACCTAGAATTTTTAAAGATGCAATTCCCGTGTAATGTTTGGGAAATGCATCACCATTCGGTTACTAGTAGCAGAGAGGTTTGCTTTCTTTGATCTGGTTAACTAAACAAACATCGTGAAGCAGAGATTTTCTATAGGCATACCAAAGTTCATGCCCATGTCTTGACATTCCTTCTAAAAATGGAGACTTTGAATTCAATGTTACCAATTCCAACGAGCTCGAACACATAGACGTCTCCATCCTTTAGAGAAGTTCCTCTCTGAAATGCACCCCAATCGGCAGAGAGCTTACCCAAGCTATGACAGCCCTAATACTATAGGGATGAGGGGGTAATACGATTATCCTTTCCCTATAGGACGTGGCCTCACACTATTATCCAAATATCCAGCTCCCAATAGTTTCCGTGATAATACTCTTGCTCTATCGATCATTAATTGAGGCATCTGAAAAATATGATAAGAAAAAGAAATGAGCTACCACAGTCCAGTGAATAATATATTTCTTCTAAGCCAATCTAGCAATCACTATGCACTTTAAACACAAATATAACTCACTTTCACACAGAAAAAAGAAGAAGAAAAGGAATTGAACAAAGCTTCAAGTCTAAAAATGCAATATTTCTTACTTTAACATAATATGTTCAAAGCAAAAATATTCAAGATAATAACAAACAAATACTAATGATCCAACCCATTGGTCAATTTCATAAAAACACACGTTAATGATCAATTCCATTTACCAATCTCATAAAACATACATCAATAGTCCATTCCATCAGTTAATTTTATTCTACACATAAATGGTTTGCCTCATTGATCCATCTCATTTGAAACTACACGTCGATGGTCCATCTATCAATCAATCTTTTGCTCAAGTATCAAACCATGATCACGTATAATGCCCGTGACAAAGCGATCAAGATTCCCTCATTGGTTAGGTCTTCATCTATTATTAGCCAGTGACTTGTCCTATAAGAATTTCATAGACTACTATGCGCATACCCATAGGTTCATAGCGATATGAGTATCAACACCAATACATAACAACTTCCATTATTTACAAAGCCAAACCAAAATCTAAGTTTCACATATCAAAATATTTAATTTTTTTGCAATTCAGCTCATCCACCAAAAATAATTTTTGTAAAGTATTTCTCAAATCATTTTAGAACTTGTTTTTTAAAGCAGAATAAATTTCACAGACCTTTCTACAACACATTTCATAGATCAAGTTCACAAATCAATATATTTATATATATAACCTTTTGCAATAACTTGCAAACCATTCACAAATACCAAATTGTAGTAAACACTCGATATAGATTTTATGCAACAAAACATGCTTTATACATCAAATCTCCATAACTTTTAAGACATGCGTTTACAAACTCATAGAAGAAATAGTATCCTGAGAAAAGTCAAAAGTTAACTAGGTTGATTACTCAAGTCGACACTCTCGAATTCCTAATAAATGGCTAAAAAAAAATATCAAAAGATCAAATAAAACGATATTTTAATGAATGACTCGACTATACTATGCCTATTTGTCATTTGTCAATAAAACAATACCTATACGTCAACAAAAAACTCACCTCTAGCATAAACCTATTATTGTCCGCTAGGTGTGGCTCGTGCGTTAAGCCTCATCGTGCCATAATTTTCTCCATAAAATTCTATTTCAAGAACACTTAGAGTTTTTAGAAAGCTCTTTTGATGTATTACAATAATTCCAACTCAACCGGTCCAAAAACTTACCAAAAATAGCTAAAATTCAAGCCCAAAATTACTGTTCAATACTATGTCCAGAAAGCACGCCAAACTTAACCAACGAGTGAATCGATTTAGGTATTAGGTGTAAAAACTCTTTCCGAGACTCGTCAATGATCAAATAATTAATTAACCGTGATAGGGTCTAAGTGGTCTAGTTTTGCATGCCGAGCTAAAGAAGGGAATCGCTTTCCTTGGCCCCCTCAGTTGAAACCGTGGCTCGGCAGATCTCGGCAGACTCTGCGGGAGGCCGACCGCCAGCTCATTGATTAGGGTAAAAGCAACGATAATTCAATGAAAGTCAGACCGCCATCCTCCGCGTTAGGTAGTCAACCTACTATTTCCTGTGTTAAGTCCAGATTAATCTAGGCATTTAATAATATTATTGCCGGGAACGTCTTATTAGTGATTACTATAAATAAGAAATGGAAATTAGATATTGGGTATCTGCTACAAATTGAAGAACTTTCGCCTTTGGAAATTCCTTAGCCGTGAGTCCGCATTTTTATAGCGATTATATTTAATCATTTTTTTCTGATAAAAAAATTAATTTTCTTCAGCTAATATATAGGTAACATTCATGATTCTTTTGTTCTAACTGCATTCACTGAACACGCAAACGAGAACACAAAGTTTACAGCCAAGAGGATAACCCACACATGAACCAAAGACGAATGTTATATATATATACTCAAACGACTATCTCAGTGTTTATATTCAAAACGTTTCCCTCGAACGAGAACACAAGTTCTATTTATAGACATTATCACAAACACGACAATTCGGATACGCAGCACAGAGACAAGTTCAAGCGAGCTTGACCGAAGCATTTCGTCAAGCATACACGTGACTCATACTCAGACCGAATCCGCGTACAATGAGCAAACGAAATCAGTACGAACATGAAAACAACCAAGTCTCGGCCATAAACGAAGCACATTAACGCGCGTCTAACTTGGGCATTTCATCGAACACTTGGCACATGCTACTGAAATGGAAGCAAAGCCGGGCTGACTGAAGCTGGGCCACATACCAACCAAAACAACACGGATGGGCAGATGGGCGTGAAGGCAACTGGAGAAGGCAGGGCAAACAAGTTACTAAAAGAAGCGTCGGCCGCGGGTCCCTACCCGGCTCGACGACGGCGACTAAAAGGCGAGCCCCAAACGAGTCGGCCCATGGCCAGCTGCCTTTGTGTCGTCGAGCTAGGGTCCTTGGGAAAGGCAGACTTAGACCAAGGCAAAGATCGGAAACCCACCGGAGGCTTCGCGCCGGAGGAAACGGAAGCCGCGAGACTAAAGGCACCGGCCGAGACTCGTCACTCTCAAACTCTCTCTCTCTCTTCTCAGTCTCTCTCTCTCTCTCAGATCTCGCTCTCTCCGATCTCCTCCCCCGTTTCTCACTCTCTGACCTGGCCCCCCGTATTTATAGGTCGAGGAGGCCGGTCGACAGAGAGCTTCGGCCGTCGGTCCATGGCGCGCCGACCGGCCTCCCTCCCTCTGGCCGAACCGGCGTCCCATCCCGTCTTCTGCTCGCAGACCTCTCTACCTTGGCCAGGTCCACCGCGTCGAGCTTCTCAGCGCATTGAAGTCGCGACCCATCCGTCCGGGTTTCTCAGCGGCCTCCGCGCTGCTCCCGTCTTTCGCGCGTGCGTGAGTTGCAGAGGAGGGAAGAAGGAAGGAAGGAAGGAAGGAGGAAGGAGGAGAAGAGAGAGGGCCGGGCAGCGGAGGGGGAGCGGGCTAGGGTCCAGATGGGCCTTGGGCCTACGCGTGGGGGAAGCAAAGAGAAGGGGGCTGGGGCTAAAGCCCAGCCCCCGAGCCCCCCTTCTTCCCCCTTTTTTTTTAAAACTAATTCTTTTTAATTTTTTTAAATTAAATTTTTTATTTATCTGAAATGCAGTAAAATAAGGGAAAATAAAAAAATAAAACTTAATTAATGCAAATAATATTAGTACCCGTGTGATATAAAAATCCTTTTTGTAAGGGTTACATTGATCTCTAATTTTCTATGCAATTTAATCTTAAATATTTAGCCAAAATTTAAATATCAACAAGTCCTTTATTGATTTTGGATAGAAAATAATTGACAAGAAATTTAAAGGTACAGAGACCAGAGGCAATCATGGCTTTAGCCATGTAAATGTAAGGAAATATAAATTGCGGGAAAGTGAAGATAAAAAAAAAAATAAAGTTGATTTCTGCAATTGATTGAGGGGGGTTTACTATAAATATATTTGTGGTATTTATTACTATCTACAGACATTAACACACAATGATTATTGAATTTGAATAAACAAATCTTATTTGCAGTTACAAGAAATTATACCGCAATCTCCTAGAGTAAGCAACACTTATCTATAAGAAGTTATAAAATAAGGGTTAATATCCTAAAAAACCCCAAACTGGTACACCTATGACAAATTTATCCCAAACTATTTTTTTTACCACAAAAAACTCTAAACCGGTATACCTTTGACAAATTTACCCCAAACTGGTACACTTGTGACAAATTTACTCTCGGTTAGTTTTTGTTAAATTTTACCGTTAAAATATTAAGTTAAATGACATGTAACAGTTAATTGATATACCAATTTGGGATTTTACGCTCCATTTGTCATAGTTTACAATTTTTGTGATTTTTTTGTGATATTAATCCAATTTAGCGGATGGTATATTTGTTACAAATTTATCAGTTCGGGGTTTTTTGCAGTCAAATAAATTAGTTTGGGGTAAATTTGTCATAAATGTACCAATTTATGATTTTTTATGGTCAGTCGGGGTAAATTTGTCACAGGTGTACCAGTTTGGAGTTTTTTATGGTTAAAAAAATAGTTTGGGATAAAATTGTCACAGGTGTACCAGTTTGGGGTTTTTCAGAGTATTAACCCATAAAATAACCATCTAACAATTATGTTCTAGTGTCAATTCATCATTATCGCCTTCAAGTTCCGACACTTAGTAAAATCTACAAAGACTATTGCCGATTTCATCGAATGGTGAAGGTTCTCAACTAATGTTCAGTGTTGATGATTATATTATAGAGTTGTCGATTGTTTTGACCAAACTGTTGATCAACGGTTTGTTATTTGTCAATAATAATTAAAACTTAGTCATTTTCTTACGTTGACGTATGCCCCTTTTAAAGAATTGAATGGTTCAGCGATTATTGAACTTGAGATGTACTACCATCAAAAAGAAGAAAAAACATAACAGAACGTGTGTAAATGATGCAACAGACAGTTATGCGATACTCAATAACAAATACGTAAGCATATTGGTTTTGCAAGTTTTTTTCGATAGTGGTGACTTTGATATATATTTGATGTCAAAGGCTCTTATCATCTTAGACTAGTCTATCCGAGGAAACCATGTAAAACGTAGTCTTAGTTGCACCAATCAAACTTGATGATAATGTATTTTAAAGTGTACGCTCGTGCAAAAATCGTCATCATCAAGAACTTCCATTTCAGGCAAGATGAATTTACTATCTTTAATTTTGAGGCTAATTTTCCACCACTGGCATTCGACAACAGATATTCTATTTCGGATGCGCTTTCATAGAGTATGAGTACATGGAAAAACGAGTCGCCTTCATATTTGAAGACCAAAAAGTGGCCGTCACAAACGGAGTAATGCTCTACAAATTTGCTCTAACCCTTTCATAACCAAACCATGTCATCCCATGCTTCCAATTCCCCACTGGCTAAATCCCACCATTTGGAACCCTCGGAAGCACCCTTTTTGCTAGATTCTTACAATACCTTCTCAAGAGCTTTTCTGACATTCCCTGTGGATAAAGAATGAGACAGTAATTTTAAGGGTCTGATCCACTGAACAACAAGAACGTTTGGTGAAATCCACAATAGGTGCAGAAAACAGGAGTGCTTTGTGATTATGTAGGAGTGTGTGACACTAGATGATCTTGATGAGGCGTCTCTGGCGCAAAGCTACGCCGGTGACGTCGATCTTCTCTCTGGCGATGGCAAGTCATCCTTGGACCAATGCTTGGAAGAAGAGAAATTGGTGAAAGCGATTAGATATATGGATGGACTCGATCTTTGGTAGAGACTAAGCTGCCCTAAACTGAAGCTTTTGCTCCTTTTGCTCTCTTTTCTTCAATCTTGTGTAGCGATTCGATGGGAAAAGTGCAATCGAGAACATGACTTTGTGGTTAGCTGAGTGGATAAAACAATTATTGTCAGCTTTTTAGGTTCTAAGAAGGATCTGATTCTGGTTCTCGAGGCTGAATAGATTGTGATACTAACCAGCCAAACAACGAACAATGCCCTAAAACAAGGACGATTCTTGCGCTTGGTATGCTGAACAAAAACTTCTTGGTGTTACGCAACCAGCTTGCACTTGCGCCACAGCAGATAGAAGCGGCTGGTAGGGGCCCGCTGGTGTACCTCCAAGGGGACGAAGGAAGAGGCATAGGTTTGGGGTACAAACTTATGTGCCTGTAACCTGCAGGACGATAAGTGTGACACCACAGAATCAATGTGGAGCTCGGATTGGCCATTGTCCCTAGAGAGTATGGAATTGGTGCTTCGGTATTTTTTCTTTAAGTCAGAAACCATGCTAATGTGGGAGGTCCTACATAAGGCTTCCCAGTCATGGCCATTGTCATTATGCTTAATGGAATTGAGAAGGATTAGTAAACTGGCATCATTAATCTGAAATTGAAGGTAGTTGAATTTCAGTAACTGTTGCAGAGGTTGTATATCATCAGTAGGAGGAAGCTGGTGACTAAAGCAGAGCTTCAAATCCTCATTTCAAAAAGCCAAGATCTAATTAGTTTATAGAATCACTCCATTATCAAACTTTTCAAGTTATTTGACGCATTTGTTTTAGTTCTTAACATATTGGCTAATACTGCAAACGTTGCGAGACCTAAGAGTTAGGATGATGAAGCTGATGACGAACAACCCATCTAAGTACGTGGGGCTTAAAGGTTATGACTCCCTCTAGTAACTCCAATAACAGCAAGCCGAGCAGAACTGTTTCTCCTGATCCGGCTATGTCTGACTCATAGAAACTGCAGTATAGTCTGCTGCTAATGATTTATTCGTGGGGATGCAAGCAAGTTCACTGACATAAGGTGCTATTGCTTTATTTTTCAAAGCACTAAGGTCAATAGCATTGGGATACCTGCTGATTATTGTTCTATTGATGTCCATCTATTTTGTAAGGTGAAAAGGTGAAAGACTAGCCCTCTTATTGAAACTTCCTTTTGTGTTATTGATGGATGGCAAGAATTATGCTTAATTCACTTTCCGTGAATCTATGTGTATTGATCTCCAGAGACCTCCCCATATTTCATAAAAGCAGAGTCTATGCAGGACATTCTTTCTTTCCTCTTCTGTGACCACCTCGACTGTGACAGATACTACATGACGGAATATACTTAAAAAGTCTCTGCTATGGATCAACTCTCCATATGGGCAACAGATAATGATTGCTTTTGACCTTTTATTTTATTGATCCCATGCTCCGCATGCTCCTGATCCCTTTTAATTTCCATCACAAATTAACAATGTAGGCCCGAGCACTTCGAATTTAAGGAATTCGTCCACGGAAGAGGCCCCAAATCGAAACTCTAATCGATCTACCAATTTTCAATTTGGACTTGCTGGCAGGCCCTCATCTACTCAAAAGCAAAGCCCTATCTCCTGATTTCGCTCACGCTCTCGCGCTCACAGGAGAAGCTTTCTCTGCTACTCCTTTTCAAATAAGGGTCGACCTTGGGTCCCAAAATGACAATTATCACATGCAAATTATTGTTTCATGTGTATCAGATACAGGAACACGTCCGCAAGGTTACCAATATTGCTGAAGATCGGGGCTTTAAACACAAGATCATCCCTACCTGTGTGAGCTCAACGCATGCAGACACTTGATGCAAACAACCTTCTATCGCGAACGTGGGCCAACTGTGTTGATAGTCCTGAGCTGCCCTAGCCACAATCCGTCTAAATCCATAAAAGTTGCAATGCCTCAGTTCTTTTGAACATATCTCTTCACGAATTTGCAAGTAACACTCTTCTCAAGTAGAAGTTCTGCAAACCAACTTATGATGAGAAAAATAATAAATACGAGCAAACCCTAGAGAAAAAGGCAAACAAGATGTCCATTTATGCTAGTAATTTCTAGCATAAAAATTCGAAGTACTCAATCCCAACCCAGCAATTCGATGCCTAAATGCCACTAATATTGTGCTCTTGGACTCTACGATAGCGTACACAATGCTTCATGGGTTACTAACACACTAATCATCTCTATCATGATTAGGGGTGTCAAAACCAAACCGGAAAACCAATGCAAAACTTGAACTGAACCAAATTTTTGTGAATTTTCTACATAGTTTGGGTGAATCGGAGATGGTTAACATTTCACACAATCTTTTCTTAATATAAAATTCACACAATCTCTTCTCAATATAAAATTCACACAATCTCTCTCATTTTCCCCTAAATCTCTTTTAATATTTCAAAAAAGAAAATTGAAAAACTAAACTAATCAGAAATGAACTCAGTTCGAGTTGCAGTTCCGTTCGAATTTGTTGCACACCTAGACGGTTCAGTTAAACAAGACACCCCTGATCGCAACCTCTTGATTTATAAATAATAGTTATCTTTTTTTCGATACACACCCAATTAGTTTTAAAAAAGAAAGAAAAAGAAAAAAATGATGATGTTAAAATTGATAATCTGATGGGCACTTAAATTAAAGAAAATGAAATTTCAAAATCACAAATGATCTCTCCATGAATTAAGATTGACAACGTGCATAAATTTAGTTAGGAAGCCTCGCCTCTTCGAATTTCCCCACAAATTGACAATTACAGTGCCCGATCATTTTGAAATTTAGGACTTTTGCCCACGGAAAAAGAAAAAAAAGAAAAAAAAGCCCCAAATCATAACTCGAAATCATCATGGGTAAAAAGCTAAGCGGCCTTGTTTCATGCAGAGTCTGCCGCAAATCGAAATCGTCCAATTTGCTGCTTCAGGCCCACCCTTCTTCCTCATTGAAGATGATGGATTTGACTTGGATCAACCCAGAGCTGGATCTGATTCTACTCCAGAAGCGATTTGGGACATCCCCTAAGGAAAGGTTGGTATGCTTTTCTGCATTACGTTATCGAGCGCATTTCAATTGTTCGTCCATTAATTTCTATGTCATTGTTGGAAGTGAGTTCCAGATGGTAGTGATCTTATAACGGCAATGGATGAGGATTCCCTTTGACCTTTAATTTTATCGATCCCATGCTTCACATGAGTTCGATTTAGGGTGCGTTTGGTTCGGCATTTGAAAAGCCCATTGGGAAAATGCAAAGCAGTTTAGCCTAAAGGGCTTTGGAGGGAATGCAAAGACTGTTTGGTAAATTCTGCTTTGAAAAGCAACTTTGAGATAAATACTGTTTGGTAGAAAACACATTTCAAAGCCCCTTTAGTGATTAATCTAAATATTTTTATTTTTATTTGTTTAAAATTAAAAAAATAATGTTTGTAACCTTTTTAATTTATATTTGATAACAATTTTAAAGATGTTGTGTAAACAATTTTATTAAAATTAAAATTCATTTTTTTTTTACTAAAAAACATCAAATGGAAAAAATTTACGTGCTCTCTTTCTCAATTAAAATAAAAATATTTTCATTACAATAAAAACATGATAACATATGCTTTGAGGAAAGAAGTTCATTATCCTTAAAAATTACAAATATCCTTAATTACTTCATAAATTCATAGCTATTTGATCACGTAAACATGCCATATCAGATGCTACATCATCATTTGAAGCATTACCCTCCCCATTTACATTATCAGGATCCCTTGTATATAAATTGGGATCCAAATCTACTCTAGCAAAATGTGTATCATTCAGGGCATTTCTTCGTATATAATTTTGCAAAGTCATCGTTGCTATCACAATTTTCACTTGCTTTGTATATGGATAACTTGGCATACCCTTTAAAATTTTCCACTTCTTCTTCAATACGCCAAAAGCTCGCTCAATTTCTGATCGTAGTGAGGAGTGAGCACAATTGAACACTTCTTTATAACTTGTCGGTTGAGGACCTTGTTGAAACTCAGGTAAATGATATCTAACTTCTTTGTATGGCCCCAAATAACCTGTAGGATTTGGATATCCAGCATCGACCAAATAATATTTACCTACACAAAAAAAAAATTGTAAATTTAATCAACATATAACACATACATATATTAATGCATAAAAACTATTAATTAACTAACCTTTTGGAGGATGAGGAAATTGTAAATCATGTCTCCCGATGGCTTCATAAAAGATACGAGTGTCATGAGCTGTTCCCTCCCAACCGGCCCACACATAAGTAAATTCCATGTTAAAATTACACACGGCCATCACATTTTGCGTTGGTGTTCCTTTTTGACCAATAAAACGAAGCTGCTCACTCGTAGGTACCACCGCTGGAATATGAGTACCATCTATAACTCCAATACAATCCTAAAACAAGAAGAAGAATATTATTTTATTTATATTTAATTCATATTTTCTATTGTATAATCATAACTTACCTTAAATTGTGGAAAAAATCTTGTATTATTCCTGATCTTCTTTGGAACTTCCTTGAATTGTCGATCAGATGGTTGGATCAAATCTGCTCTCATTTCACATATTTTATCCAAAACTAAGCTAAATAGCCTGGATATGGTTTCCCCAGAATGCTGAAAGCGCTCTTGTGCTAACCTATTACCTATATTATGTCCTAAAATATGAAGAAATAATCCTAACATTTCTGCAACATCAATATTTCTAGTTCCTTTCAAACCATATCGTGTCACAAAATCATTCATTAAATTCTTAAACACAATTCTATCCATTCTAAACATTCGATAAAACCTTTCTGGATTAGCATCTATATCCATCAACTCTCTCAACCATGCATTTCTTGTATATGATGATGTCATACACGGTATTTTTTGACCATATATTGCCTGATAAACACTAACACCGCAAGTATGTGCAGCTACACAAAGTTGCCAATACTCTTCTTCCTCTTTTTCATGGTTTTCTCTTTCAGAAGAGTCATCCATAACTGATCAAAGTAACAAAATAGAATTAGAATAAGATATATAATGAATTATTTAAATCATTCATCAACAAAAAAACACTTATCATATATATATATATGCAAACTCCATTCGATAAAAAGAACACCAATTAAAACAAGTCTGATAACGTAGTATAAATATGTCTCACCAACTAATACAAATAAGTAGTGCAAATATATATTACATTACAATAACATTACACGTGAAAAATATAAATAGCAAATATCCTAGTGAGCCCTACGTTGTGCGAACTTATACTTGAGCCACGTGACTTTTTCTTGATCATCATCTAAGTTCATAAAGATTTGCCTATTATCTTTCTTTTCTGAAAAATAATCTAGTGCAAAAAAATATAACTCTTGATTTTGCTTTATCTCAGGTATAGCTTTCAACGTCTCCATGAGTTCCTTGTAAGGATCAACCTCTTTGGCATAACTTCTACTTTCAATAGCTGAACAAATCCTCTCAATTTGCGTTGCTAGCTTATCAGCCGTACTTTTCTTTTGTTTCTTTCCTTGAGATTGTCTCACCGAACTCTGCGACGTTCTTTTATCACTTCGATGTTGTTCACTGGTCTTTCCACCCACATCGTCCTCTATATTATCATCAGTAAATCCTGCTCCTGCTGAACCACCAATGTCAAATTGTGTGGCGACAACATCCTCATCAATATGTAAGTCTTGTGCAAGATTCCATGTGATGCTCTCAGTGGCAACAGTATCTCCAAACATTCTATCCAATAAAACTTGAAGATCTGGATGTATGCCTTTCATTCTAAAAGGTCTAACCTTAGGATTTTCCTATTGTAATAAACATTTTCATGAGTTTTATAGTAAAAAGATGAACTTAAAAAAAATTAATAAAAGAATGGAAAAAACCTGAATTTTCCTCTCCCACCATTCATCACTTGCATCAATGATATTCTTTTTTGGATCCCATCCTAGTCCAGTTTCCTTAAGGACCAATGTCCTCCATCTTTTCCAATCTTCCTTAAGATTATCCCACTTACTCTTCATTTGACCTTTATAATACTTTTTGCCCCTTAGGTTCTCAAACTTCTTAATTATAACCGTCCATCCATCCCTTTTGTTGTTTGCAGGACGATTGCCATTGTCAATTTGTTCAACGCATAACTTACAAAATGTTTCAACATCTTCAGGGCTCCAAAATGCCTTTTCCTTTGATGAACTTGCCATCTACTAATAAATGCAATATAAACAAATGTAGGTGAGACATGTGGTGTGGACTTCATACTTAGTTCACCATTTAAGAAATTTACTATTAAAGGTTGGTTTTAAATAAATATCAGTGAGTAGTCAAGAGAAAATAACTTTAAAAGATGTCAACTTGAACTTATGGGTCAACATTTGGAGCGAAAAAGCAAATGTTTAATTGACAAGTTGTACAGACATGAAAACCAAAAAAAAAAAAAAAACAAACTTCAGGAACAAGAGCATCTAAATATAGCGAAAATCATTCACTGATGCCACTTTTGAACTACAACAGATTGTTATTCAGAACCCTGTAGAAATCCCAGAAGAAAAAGATCGAATTGGGACTAACCTTTTTGGCTCTAGAAGAAGAGATTGCTGTTCAGAACCCTGGATGAGCTTATCTCCACCTCTTGAGCAGTGTATCTGTTTTTTTGAAAAGTAAGCAATTGAGTTCAAATTACAAGTATTCGGGCTAGCAATAACTACATACAAGTAATAAAGATGATAAGGATCCATGGGAAGAAGAATATAAATATCCAAAAGAAGAAAAGCAATAAAGGTGATAAGGAAGATCAGAAGAGCATCAAACTCAATTGAGCCAGTGTTATGAGATACGAAAGAGAGTGTTGCCACGTGAAAGAGTTATTATTGGAGATCATGCTAAAATAAGTAGGACTCAGTAGAGTCAGGCAAAATTGATGTCTGAATGACAAAAATGGATAGTAAAGGTCGGTGCAATTTCAAGAAATGAATCTTGAACAAAATGAGAATGCTGCAAGAAAGGTTATGACAAGTTTAGGTGTTCCCATCATACTCATTTGAGGGGCAAGCATCAACCCCATAACAAAATTAAGAATCAAAGAATCAGACGAGTCAAAAGCTTGTAAGGAGACAGCCATGGTGCTTGAAGGTAATAAAAGATTATAAGACAATGTTAATGAGATAAGTCGTCAAGCGATCGAACTTAGATAACAATCATTATATTTTTTATCGCACTCATAATTATGAAACCGAAAACAAATGGTGCAAATCCAATGAATATTGGAAGGACAGAAAAAAAAAAAAAACGAAGATTAGGATGATAACAGACCAAAACCCAATTGAAGAGACATGGAACATATGATGTGTAATTTGCCTACATTAGCCATTACTTAAGTGGGAATCAGTTGAAATTTGGAGGAAGTTTAATAACTCCTCTCCCCTCTGCCCAAAATCTCTGCCCAGATCCTAACTCCCATCTCTCTCTCGTGCAAAGGAGAAGAAGATGATGACAATGATGCAATCAATTGGGGTAGGGGCAATAAGAACAGAAACAGAAACAAACATAAACGCTTTTTCTTGTTGCGACTCATGAAGTGGTTATGTCAAAGGTTTGGCGGTTTCACGGTTCCTTGCCCCAAACAACCCCTCCTCTCCCTCAACGGTTAACAACTTTTTCCTTAAATCCTTCCCCCCACCGCATCCCTCTCCCCATCCTCACCATCCATATACGCTAATTGGTTCGGCCATTTCAACAAACACATGGTAAGCAGCAATTGGGATTAGTAACAGCGCATCAACAGTCCAGAGGTGCCTAGACTCTCAAAATAGGAAATTGCACACCGTCATCCACGGTTAGGCTCTGCGCTCAAGCATGCGATCCAAGTCGAAAAGAAGTTAAAAAACAAAAACTCAAAACGGGAAAAAATCATCAGCGCAAGCCGACGCACGCAACGAAGCATCAAATTGGAAATAAAGACTAAGCGCAAATCAGCAATTCCAGTGACCGTGAATGTCACGACAGACGGCAAAAGACAAAAAAAGGCACACCCGAAGCACGGCATCTCCAGTCCCCAGCCACCGGAGCCCGGGCAAAAAAATGCACTCAACGACAGGGGAGGAGAGAAAAACCACGAGAAATTAAGGAGAAACCATACGGACCGTGAGAAACGCTGGATTTCTTCGGCGATTTGCGATACCAGGAGCTCTCTGCCGGCCGCAGTCCAAGACCTCCCTCCTTTCTCACCGGGAACACCGGGCTTCGGGAACGAGGGGGAGAGAGGAGAGACGAACTGCAGAGGACGAGCAAAGGAAAAGCGCAGTCGAGCGAAGACCTAGTCGAGCGAAGAGTGCCAGTCGAGCGAGAAGAGATTGTCACAAGGGAGAGAGCGACGGAAGGGTCAGAGCGATGGAAGAGATGAGTGCGGATGAGATCTAGGGTTTTTTTTGTTTTCAAAATGGGCAAGGTGGGTTTTCAAGAAAGTTTTGGGGGTAGAATAGGCAACTTAATATTTTCATTAAATGAAGCCTTCAGCATTCCCAAGGGTAGACTTTCACTTGAAAGCCCCTTGGGAATGGTTGCCAAACACCCCTATTTTAGGGTGAAAGGGCTTTGGGGCTTGAATGGGCTTTCTAAATGCCCATCCAAACGCACCCTTATACTTTGTCGACTAGGGACGCAATATGCTAAGAGGTTGAGAATGCGGCACACACGTACCCGGAATTTTAGAAGATGCAGTGTCCACGTGTGCGGAATCGGTGCTCAAATCTCTCTTCCTCGAGTCAATAATTCTACTGATGTGAGAGTTCCTGCATAATTTGGCTTCTGAATGAGGTTGATTCATAGTCATTGTCACTATGCTCTATGGCGAGAAGGATCTGTAGACTAATATGGTTAATATGAAATTGAAGGTAGTTGAATTTCAGTGACTATTTCAGATATTGTACATAATATGTAGGACTGCTGGAGGAAGCTGGCGACTAAACCGGAGCTTCAAATTCTAATCTTAAAAAGGTGAGATCTAATTAGTATAAAGAATCACTCCATCAAACTTTTCATAGCATTTGATGCCTTTGTATTAGTGCTTGACATATTGACTTATACTACAGATGCCAAGTGATCTGGGAGTCAGAATAATGACGCTGATGATGAACAACCAATCGAGTCCCTCAAGTAACTCCCATAACAAAGGAGAACGAGAGATGCCTGGAGATGAAACCCTCCAAGATGGGGCATATCTATTGTAACGACCCGAGCCCCACTGTATAACGCATTATACAGATTAAAGGAACCCAAGCCTTTATAAACTAGCTCAAGACTCCCCCCTAAGCGATGTGGGACAGGAGACATGCCCTTGGCCTCACCTGCGTACTGCCAAGGCGATCTCAATCCATCCCTCCATACTGCTCCGGGTCTGGATCGTCACATTCTTCCCCCCCCCTTAAGGCACAACGAGGGCCCCCACACGCGATTGGGAGTCGGCTCTGATACCATTTGTAATGACCCGAGCCCCACTGTATAATATTGTCAACTTTGGACACTGAGTCATCGCGGCTTTAAAACGCGTTATACAGATTAAATAGACTTAAGCCTTTATAAACTAGCCCAGGACTCCCCCCTAAGCGATGTGGGACAGGAGACATGCCCTTGGCCTCACCCGCGTACTGCCAAGGCGATCTCAGTCCATCCCTCCGTACTGCCCCGGGTCTGGGTCGTCACATCTATGGCATGGAAGTCGACAGGCACTTCAGCAATCTCATCAGAACAAACGGCAAGCCTAGTAGTGTCGTTTCTTCTGATCTGGCTATGCCTGACTCTTAGAAACCGCTGGATAGTTTGACTGCTAATGATTTATCCGTGGGGATGCAAGCAAGTTCACTAACAAATGGTGATATTACTTTATTTTTCGAAGTACTATGGTCAAGAGCATTGGGATAACAGCCTGAAATTTAGTGCGACAAAATAAATTACCTTGTGGTCCATACCACCTGTTAATACTCATGCATAAAGGTAGGAAAACATTTTTCATTGGGTTACGACCCAAAGAACACATTGATGACCTCAAATATCACATGACTCCTGCAATTTCCTAAAAAATTTTACATGACATGAAATTTAAGGCAAGTTTCTTGCACAAACAAGGATTCCTAGGCAAATACAATTAGTCTTCATGAACAAATGAAACTTGTCATGCCAAAATAGATTGTGATACAAAAAAATGAAACAATTGTACGGACTACTATGAATTGTTCACTTAATAGCATGTGTGGAATTTTCATTTCATAATGCTACAATCTCAATTACCAAATGCATATTTGCACAATACCCTAAGGCTGCGTTTGGCAGTCGGGATAAAATTCGGGATAGGATATGATTTATCCTATCCTACGTTTGGTGCTCGCTCAGAACGGGATAAAGTCGGATATAAGGGGGATATAGACAGGATAAAATTATCCCACGGAGGAGGTGGAATAAAGGTAGATAGGATTTGTAATATTCATAATAGGAAAGTTATTTTTCTTGAATAACAAACTTATTAAATTAACAAAATTGAAATTATATTTCAATATAAATAATATTTGAATTCTAATTTAAGAAATAAAAAATAAAAAAAATAAACATTTATTTTTAATTAATCTTATTTTAATTTATATATTCAACTTTAATTCTATCTTATATTAAATATTCAATCTATAAATTAAATATTTATATTTATTATATATTTTAGGTATTTTTGTATTTTTGGTATGTTAGTACAATTTACTATTTGATAAAATTTTATTAAAGAATGATGAAAGGGGAAAAAAGAAATAATAATGAAAATAATATAAAAAAGAGGAAAAATAAAATAAAAATAACTTAAGTAATAGTGTTACGAGAGATTTTCACTATCTCTGTTTATGAACATTTAGTTCATTTATAATGATATGCCGTTTATATAAAAAAAAAATGTATATGATATGATGTGAACATATCCGACTTTAATATTATGATTCACCAAACAATGGACGGGATATAAAAAAATCCTAGGATTTCATATCCTATCCTATCCAGTCCTATCCCGATTAGAAATCCGGACGACCAAACGTAGCCTAAGTCCACAAACCACAGAAAAAGACAAGTTTGTTATAGAAGTATCGAATGGTCCACCAAGATATCCGCCTTAGTCAAATTATCCCTATGAGCACATTATGTTTGTTTGTAGAAAATCAACAATGTTGTGAGCTCTTATGACTTGTCCACTGAGAAGCGGGTATTAACATTTTTTATTTGGTTTCAATTAAATTAACGCAATTATGACTTATCACTACCAAAAACAGGATGACTATTTCCATACTTCCCTAAATCTATTAATATTCTACATTGAGGATTATGATGAGTTTTGGAAATATTTTTAAAAATGTGGGGATACCTTATATTTGACAAATAAATGAAATAACATTATTGTAACTTGTCACTACCAAAAAATCACACATTTAGTTTCATACTTCTTTTTCTATTAGTATTCTAAAATGAGTATTATGATGGCCTTTTGATGTATTCTAACAATGTGGGCATATGACGACTCATAACCGACATATTAATGACATTAGAAGCAAATGCATAACTGGTAGTAACTTTTATCATTAAAGAGTGAAAAAAGTGTGGATGCTAGTTATGATGAAATGTTTTACTCACACATGACAATAAATAATTAATTAATTAAAAAAGTATTAGAATAAGAAAAAACTCAAGCATTTCCTCCATCAGAAAAGAAAGTAATAGCTAAGGGGCTGCACTTTTCCGCTCCTCATTTGGCTCCTCATTTGACTTAGACACTTCATATTACAGTGTTTTGACTATATTGTCCCTTATGTGGCTCACCTCTTGGCATTATTCTCCTTCTTCTTTATTCCTTTTTTTTTTCTTTTTCTGTCCTCATGGGTCTCAATTTTGTTCTTCTTATCTTTCCCTTGCTATTCCCTCTTTCTCCATTTTTTGCTTCAAACAAGCCTTCTCAACATGTGTAGACTCTAGAAGGAAGATTGATGGAAGAGAGATTAAACCAAAAGTCCCAAAACTTTTAATAAAAAGAAGAAACATTGAGTAGCGAATGCATAGAACTCAAGTTGACAATTGCATTCGTAGAAACAAAAGGAAAAGGACCACCACACGATATTTATCATTTACTAGCTCCTATAAATAGATAACTGATGAATCCCGTTGAAGCAACTTGCAAACACTGTTTTAATGACCACAAGGGAGATCGGAGTCGCAGGACACTGATACATGTCATCAAACAAAACAAGGACGTCTACCTCGATCACCAGTCATCCCCTTACATGATTATGGCATTGGGACTCCATCGTCATCCTCTCCAAGTGGCTCTCGATTCTAAGCTCACTTCTGCCTGTTCCCTCTCACCAGCAAGAACGTCATCGAGCTCCGCTGGGCTTCTAGGCTCACGACAACTTGGCTCGGGGCGAGCTATGTCATCCTCACCGATGTCATGCTAATCCTCCCGAGTTGAGGAGGAATGTGGAAGCGAACGGTGGAGGGTAATGAATGGAGGTGACAGGGGTGGTGTGGGGATTTGAGGAGTTAAAGAGGGGAATCAGGGAGAGTTGGACGTCTTTTTTATGAGCACATGTTCTTAGACACCCAGGAGGGGATGGGGTTGAGAAGACGTTGCAGGGCTGTGCAGAGAGAGTGTCCCTCTCAATTTCCAAATTGCTTAAATGTAGCTGAAAATGAAGCTGCAAATGGTGAAGAGCATACAATAACGCCAATAAGTTCAATTGACATTTTCCGTCATATTTTGCTCTTCTTTTTGAGCTTTTGTCGGGGACTCACATGAAGCATTTGAATTTTTTTTGAGAAAAAAAAAATGAGAGAGAACAAGACACCAAAGGCATGTCTGAAGCTAAAAAATGGAAAAAAAGGGGGGGGAGGAATAGAGAGAAACGGTATTGTCGACAGATTACTAAAGGCATGGAAAGATAAGAAGGGGAGGAAAGTGGGACCCATGAAGAAAGAGAAGTAGAGAAAAAAGAGAAGCAAATGATGCTAAAAGGTAGGTCATATAAGGGATAATATGGTCAAAATATTATGATAGGGAGTGTCTAAGCCAAATGAGGATTGGAAAAAGCACGACCCTAATTAAAACCTATATAGTATTTGTAACAAAAAAGGAGTGATGGTAAAAAAAAACTAACGTGAAGAGTTGGTGGTGTGTTTGTTGCCTTTTTAAGAAATGATGGAAATCAAAACAAATCTGGTAAAGATATTAGCTCGTGTTCACTGACTTCAATGAAAATAAATTCGAAAATTGACTTTATTTTTCCAAAAATTAGATGGTGGCGTGTACATGTATTTCCTTATTATTCTACTTCAACGACAAACTCTCCTAAATTCAATTTATAATCAATAGTACAGTGAACATTGATTTTTATTGGCTTATTTGACATTAAATATGGCAACGCCTTCTCCCTCTAATTTTTGGAAAGTTGCAATGATGACTTCTTGAAAAGTTCCTTCAGTTTGAATATCAAAAGACAAAACGTTGCTTGCAATTAATTTACAAAGTAACAATTCTTTGATTTATTTGCTTCAAGTTGAACATGCAATTAGTTTTCGGTTTACCTTATTTGAGAAAACTAATTCTTGATTTGTGATTTCAATTATTGGGAAGATTTCAGTTCAACTGATATGTGAATGGGTTTATAGTTATTAAGTTTTAGTGGGCGTTGTTGACACCTAACTACAATGTCTTTTAGTCTGTAATAGGTAATCAATTTCTTATCCTTGATTGATACTGTGTGTCTAGGATTCGGAGGCAAAAACAAATGAAAGAAAAAAAAAGCGGATGTTGCACTACACTGGAACTAAAATTGTTTCATGCAAAGCACCAGCGTTCCATTGGTACTTCCATTTGACAAGACAATTAATCTAAAAATCAAAAGCAATGGATTAAGAATAAAAGACTGACCTATGGGCTGAAAAGTGAAGGAATGCAATCTCCAACAAGGATTGTCCGGTCAAACTACTCATCTTGGGGCAATGGGCAATGGTCAACTCTATTAAATTGGGGCATTCCGGTATTTGATTCTTCTCCGAAAGGAAGCTAGTCAAATTGGGCAAGCATTCTAGCTTCATCCTCTTAAGATTTGGGAATGTAATCTTCTCCAATGCGATTCACCGCCTTTCTTCCTCTTCGATCACTCCTTCCATCTGATCACACTCCTTTTATTTCCACCCGACTTAGATTGGCAAGACACTGAGCCATCGAAGGATTGAAAGCATGTCTCAAGTTGCTGCAATTATAAATGGTTGAATAATATATAAAATTCTAGGGCAACGATCATTGAAGATCTTTGTTCCATAGTCGCCTCAACTTTGGTAGATTCAACAAGTCCAAAGCTATGGAGGAAGGTAGCATCCGAGTGCTTCCTAAACCCGCTAGGCCTTCAAGATCGAATATTTCTTCTAGCGACTTGCAATCGCAAACTTGCAACCTTGTCATATTGACTAAAAGAAGCATTAATTTGGATGGAATAACATTAATAAATAATGGACATTTATCCACCATCAATGATTTTAATTGCCAAGATAACTTGATGGGATTGAGTTTGTTGTGCCATTTTCCAATCAACTCAGGAAATTTAGATAGCTGCATAAACTTTACTCCGGCAACCGTTTCCTGTTAGAAAAAGCATCATTAATGTAAACTTCTAGTTAGCAAATAGAAATTAGTCTATCAGTGATGAAGACCATCTAATTGTACAGAATTTGGTAATTGATGCATACCTTCGTTTAAACATATATTGGATGGTGGTGTTGAGGTTTTCCTTCCAAAACCACCTTTTTTTTATATAATTGTACTCTATCCAAGTTTGGCACCTCTAGTTGTACTCTATCCAAGTTTGGCGCCTCTATTGGTCCCCTGGAGAAGAACTCCATGCCGGGACATCCATTCACTATGACATCTTCCAAGAGAGGGAACATTAAAGTATATTTAATTGAGCTGAAACATCTCAACCTTATCAACCCATCAAGCTCAATATACTTCAATTGATTGAAAGCCACCACAAGTCCCTCTTCACCTTCCTCGTCACTAATGACTTCTGTTATTTTACAATATCTTATCCTCAATTTTTTGAGTTCCACCAAATTTCTAGCCATTGTCGAAGTGAATATATTGGACAACCCATCACAATATAACATATCTAGAGTCTCGAGGTGTTGAAATTTTTTTGAAAAGGGTAATATTTCGTATGCAGATAATCCATTGCAATGTAACATTTCTAGGGTCTTCAAATGTTGGAATGAAAAGGGTAATATTACTTCTAGCTCATGACTTGGACCTGCTATGGCTTCTATATTGATGGTCAGCTCTTCTTGGTAAGATTCGCACACAACAAGTTTTTCCAAGTTGGCTAAGCTCTGAACAAAACAACATTTGGATATTGCCAATTCCTTTGAGAAATGATGAACCTCAAGAACTGTAAGCTTGCTGAAGAATTCTCCATCATGAAAATGCCCATGGCATATCTCCATCCGTCCAGATAAATCCAATATTAACTTTTGCAGATTTGGGAATGTGCCCTGAGAAATTAGTCAAATTATGATTAAAAAAAATCATCTTAATTATAGAGTATTTGTGTATTATGGTATATGCCTTACATATCACGCACAAAACTACTTCTTAAGATGTTGAGTCTCATGTGATTCAATGGAAGGACATGCAGGCCTATGGAATAGACATTATCATCAATCTTCTATATTTGACTATATACCCATATTTGAACTCAAGTAAATCCCCATATTCCCATATCTATGGATACATACCTTGTGAAAATTACTTTTCCATCAATTTTAACCATAATTGCACAAATGTCAAAGATTAATGTCAACAAAAACATCACATATTTCCATTTTTAGCATAAAATCAGCCATCTTTACATAGTCCAATTTAGATAACACACTAGCAACTCCATAATATCACACCCCATGTCACGTATTTTAAATCTTCATGATGGTTAAGAGAGAACTAAACCACCGTAATTAAATTAAAAAAATTTTAAAAATTAATGGTTATGTATTACATTAGACATTGACAAGAATTTGCATTCAATATTTGAAGAACATACGATGTTTCCATGTTGTAACAGTTCTATTGATTCAAGGAGAGTCATATAGCTTAAATCTTAATATGTATAGCTACTTGTATGAGATGCTTGGTTGCAACCTTAATTAATACTTCCAATATTCATCATTGAAGCAAAACATATAATCTTGGGTCATACCTTTTCTATCAAGAAGAGAGGTTGTTTATCAAGCGGCATATCATTCTCACGATCTGATGCAAGTATCTCCACTTTATCACAGCCACACACCGCCAAGGTCTTTAATGCTGGCCAATGTGAAGCATGTTTTCCAGTGTAGATGCACTTCAACTCTGTTAGACGCCTAAGCTTGAGGGAGGTTAACTTTGGGAACACAAACTTGGGACCTAGTCCTTCGGCCTTCTCAAATCCTTCATCCTTCTCAATGAGTTCCACAATGCCACATTCATCAATCTCCAATTTTTCAAGTTGGGTTAGATGTATTGCTACAGAGGCTGGAAATAGAGAGGTGAGGCTCTTGCATCCAAAAACAGTAACAAAACGGAGACACTGGAATTTGACTTGACTATGAAGTTCCTTATCCCATACACACTTTAGCTCTGATAATTCATCTAACTCTAGCCTTTTTTACGGCAAATGAGCAACAGGATGTCCCTCTAGAGGATTTAGCGGCAGAAGTCTGAAAACAACTTCAAGTGAATCACAAAATGTTACCTTCAAACTTTCCAAGCTCGTGAGCCGTCCAAGAATGCAAGGAACAATGTTCAATAGCTTCTTGCAACTCCACACGTTAAGTGATTTTAGTTTGTGGAAAGAATTTGCAGCAACCTGGTTGTCCCATATCATCTCAATATTCATGTTCTAGATTTCTAATGTCTCCAAGCTAGGAAATGCATCCTACAATATTCACCAATGAAATTAGTGATTCTATTAGATTAATAGTTCGTGAAGTTCCATTACATATAGGAGAGCTTGCTTGAGGAAGAGAGTCGGCATTAGAAAGAAAACAATGGAGAGATTGAGATTAAAAAGGCGACTAATCATTCATCAAAAGGTGCACTATAGAAGTAGCTGCTCGCACTCTTCTTGAAATCAAATCATGAGTTTCTTAATTGTCGTAAAGAAAAATTATGAGATGCAAGGAAACGCATGGAAGAAGCAATGTCCTAACAATCTTGGTCTATCGATTGTGGTCATCTTATTAGATGAACGCATCCTTATCATGTAAAGGTCATATGAAAGATTTGACAGACCACACGTTTCCCTAATTTTTTAAGGAAAGTTCAAAAGGCAATATGAAATATTTGAAAACAAAAAGGACGATATTCCTTATTCATGGTGGGCCTTAATTTTGGCATGGTTGGTTGTGTTTCTCCTCCACGATTCTATTCTACTTCAATAAAGTAATCGCGGTTGATTTGTCCATATTAGCAATTTTCCTTTTTTCATTTTACTAAAAGTAGTTTCATGTTTCATTTTGGACAAGCCTAGCTTCAAAATTAGTGTATTAACCCCCATACTGTCTTTGTTAGCCCGTTAGGTTTCCATTGATTTTACTAATTTGCTAAAATTAAACATGGGCGAGACAAATAATATTACTATTTATATTCTTTAATATCTCGTTATAATTGAAATATATCAAGGACATCATCACTTCTGGTTAAAGTCAATATCAATTATTTTTATTCAATTTTATATCACTCTAAAGCAATTAAAAAGTCAAGCTAAAACAAAACAATGAAAGAGGGGATCGCTTAGGTCAAAATGAACAAATCTTCCTTATATCATTTTACTCTCGAAAGAACTCAATATTGTAGTTCATACAAATAAGTAAGTCCAATTGTCAAAAATAGTCTCAAATATCTCATTAAAGAAGATTAAAGTCATCATATCAATCCAATTGAAGGGCCCATTTAGTTAAGTCAAAGTGGATTTGCCTATAAACTTCTCTATTTCAAATTAAAATGTCCATCCACTGTCCACTCAAGAAGTAATTGAGTCTACTAAAATAGTTACTACACAAAAACTTAACGAACCTTTGACGAAATTGAAAATTCTTATTTTGGTTTTCGGGTTATCAACGTATCACTCGGTTTCATTATTGACAACTCGATCGGCTCGATGATACGGGCGAAAGCATTACCTCGAGCGAGCGGCACTTTGCACGAATCAAAGTTTATAGATTGATCGAATTTGATGGATCATCATCTAGAACTCACACAAAGCTCTACCACTAACGTCAATTCTATGTGGTGGCCGATGAACAGTTAACCTAAGTTTCAAATCAATGTTTCGAGCCATCTAACACCTCTCTTTCTCCTTTGTGGACCACCACATCAAGAAGAAAGACATCTTGATATATCCCACGCAGCAAGACTTTCTACAAGAAAAAACCAAATGCAACTCAAAACCTTATCGAGGGCCCACCGCCCATTCTACCTTTCCGCGAATGGCCTCCCGCCACGTCATAGAAAGCCCCCACTTTCAAAACAGTACTTCAAAGAGTCCCCCACTCCCCCCGCCCCCCTTAGGTGAGCGACAATCCCGTGCACCCGAGCACTCAAGCCTCTGCAGTGCAACGGCTGAGATTGCTTCTGTGGCTCATGAGTTACTCGGATATCCTCGGGATTCGACCACAGCACATACACGTGGCGAACCCGGATGGGCACGATCATGTATGCTTGCGGAGCAGGGGAACGAAAGTCCCCCGGAGTCACCTTAAATTCACATATGTCAAAACTTATGCGATCTTCTCTCTCCTCATGTTTTTCTTTCTTTCTTTTTTCATTTATTACTTGCCCTTCCACATGCATGCATTTCTAATTGGAATTTCTTTTCCTTATTCTTTTTTTTTTGGTTCTTTTCATATGTTCTCTTAATGCGATTTTGTTTACTTCCCGATTGTCTACTTCTTAATAAGGTCTATGTTGTGATAAAACTATCCAATATTTACAATTTCTTTTTAGCTCGCTTTGATGATATCTTGATTTTTTGAATGACTTCAAAAGTGTTGACTCTAAAAAAGATACTGGAGATGTGTATATTCTACCTTATGAAGTGATAAACATTTCTATCATATCAACCAAATGGTAGCATGTTCTTTTTTTGTCACTCAAGTAATGCAATTTGTGTTTACCACGAAATCTATGCATCCATTGAGTTTCAAAGTACCCAAAAGCAATTGTACATGCCCATGAGAACTATTAGAATTTTTTATATTACAAATATAACAATTGAAAGGGCTAACAATTTGTGATATGTATTAACATATCTGTAAATGATTACCTGACAAATTCAAAAATGATATGAATTGATATGAACACAATATACATAGATTTGTAGCAATATTAACAAAAATATAGTGTTCTCCAATGAACATAAATTGCTAGTTAGTCAATGTTTTTATTTTTATTTTGATAGAAAGCACTTATATTTACTTATATTTAGTTATGTTTGGAAGAAAGATGCTAACGTGGAAGCTTCCGAATGCACAAAATACCTCTCTCAATAACCTATATGCCTGCCCAACAAGTAGAAGCTGAGAGAATCCTTTGCATGATTTCTCTTTCTTCAATTACCAGGTAATTAGCATTCTCACATGTTTGTACAGACATGGAATCTTTCATTTATGTAAAATCGGAATATGTTTTTAATACAAGTAATTAATTAAATTGTATCTCATTTCATATGAATCTACCTTTTTTGAAGAAAAAAGGCTAAATTCTTAACTCGTATTATGTAAAACATAAGGATTTCATAATATTTAAAATTCCTAATTGTCATTGTTATATCAAATAGTGTGATTTTATACAGAAAATTTAACATTATTGTAATATTGAGAAAAAATTATAAAACTCATCCAAAGAAAAGTATAATAGGAAGAGTTAAACTGCTAATTTGCAACACTAAAACTCATTAAAACCAATGGCATCGAACAACGCAACCACCTACTGGAATGAGAAATTCTCGTTGGAAGCAAGATGAGTGGAAAGCACAAGAAAAGGAGAACGATCATCTTGCAAATTAAAAGTTTAAGAAGGATATTAACGAAGAGTGTGTTAAATGTTTATATAAATTTTCCAGTGAGGTGCTGATTTGGCGATTAAGTGGAAACAATGGCACACTTAGAAAATTAGTTGTGTCCGCCACATCGATAGTTCGCCGGAAAATTTCGTATTTTTTTTTTTGTCAAAGTGCATAAATTATAGAGAAATAAAAATTTATTGCCTTACGTGATTTAATAAAAGTTCAATGACTATATTACAAAATCTTTTACTCTATAGTTACCCCATAATATTGAGAGTTAACAATTGAGCTCACTGAAGATTAATTATCCAACTTGTGTATATATAGTGACTACTCTAAAATTCTTCATTTCAATTTAAAATCACAATTTGAATAGTAACTCCACTTTGACTTATCCAGATTTTATGGTGCCGTGATTATGTGGAATGCAATCAATTTTAACCAAAGGGGGGCTTCGGCGATTATGCTTTGTCTCCAGTATAACTACTTATTTGTTAATTTTAATTATTCAGCTGGCTGGCATAATAATTAATCATCACTTCCGATATTCACCATCGAAGAAAAACATATAATCTTGGGCCGTACCTTTTCTATCAAGAAGAGAGGCTGTTTATCAAGTGGCATATCATTCTCAAGGTGCGATGCAAGTATCTCCACTTTGTCATAGTCAAACACCTCCAAGGTCTTCAATGCTGGCCAATATGAAGCATGTTTTCCGGTGTAGATGCACTTCAACTCTGTTAGACACCTAAGCTCGAGGGAAGTTAACTTTGGGAACACAAACTTGGGACCTAGTTCTTCGTCCTTCTCAAGTCCTTCGTCCTTCTCGATGAGTTCCACAATGCCACATTTATCAATCCTCAATTTCTTAAGGTGGGTTAGATGTATTGCTACTGAGGCTAGAAATAGAGAGGCGAGGCTCTTACACTTAGAAACAGTAATAGAATGGAGACACTGGAATTTGACTTGATTGTGAAGTTCCTTATCCCATACACACTTTAGCTTTGGTAATTCATATAACTCTAGCCTTTTTAACGGAAAATGAGCAATAGGATGTCTGTCTAGAGGATTCAGTGGCTGAAATTTGAAAACAACTTCAAGCAAATTACATGATTCTACCTCCAAACTTTCCAAGCTTCTGAGCTGTCCAAGAATGCAAAAAGGAACAATGCTCACTAGCTTATTGCATCTCCGCACCTTAAGCAATTTTAGTTTGTGGAAAGAAGCCACGGCAACTTGATTGTCCCATATTATCTCAATATTATCCATGCCATCAATGTCTAATGTCTCCAAACTAGGAAACGCAACTTGCAGTATTCGCTCACGAAATTAGTGATTTTGATAGATTTTTAAAAGTTCATAAGGTTCCATTACATATAGAAGAGCTTGCTTGAGAAAGAGTGTCATCATTAGAAAGTAAACGATGTAGAGATTGAGATTAAAAAGGCAACTAATCATCCATTAAAAGGGGCAGTACAAAAGTAGCTGCTCGCTCTAACCTTGAAATCAAATTATGAGTTTCTTAATTGCGGTAAAAAAAAAAAAAAAAGACAAGACGCAAGGAAACACACGGAAGAAGGGATAGTCCTATCAAATCTTGATCTATCAATTGCGGTCGTCTTATTAGATGAACACTTCCTCATATTGCAAAGGTCATACTAAAGAATGGACAGACAACACAAAACAATAAGACGAACAAAACTCTTCTATTTATGTTTTGACACATATTAGTCTCCCCATATTTTCGAAAGATAGTTCAAAAGGCAATATGAAATATTTGAAAACAAAAAAGGACGACATTTCTTAATCGTGGTGGACCTTAATTGAGGCATGTTTGGTTGTATTGTTTCTCCGCTATAACTATGCTACTTTAATAAAGTAATCGCGGTTAATTCGTCCATATTAGTGACTTTTCCATTGCCCATTCTATCTTTCTGCCAATGGCCTCCCGCCATGTCATAAAAAGCCCCCACTTTCAAAATAGTACCACAAAGAGTGCCGACCCCACCCCCATGTGAGTGAAAATCCTGTGCACCGGAGCACTCGGGAGTAGTTGATTGGCGCCATCTAAGTGCGAAAACGGTCAACACAGTGCCCACTGTCAATTCCCCCATCCGCATTTAGCACCATCTCCTCCATAAAAATGGTCGAGCAATTAGCAAAAACTAAATTGTGTAGTTTCGCATTTAAGATAGAATTGGGGCTTTGGGGGTATGATTAATCTGAAAGCAAGAGCTCCCTTCCATCGGAAAAAAGAAGAAGATATATATGTTTATCTATGTATATATGTCAAACTTATGTGATCTTCTCTCTCCTCATGTTTTTCTTTCTTTCTTTTTTCTTTTATTACTTTTCCTTCCACACGCTTGCATTTACGATGGAATTTCCCTTTTTTTTCCCTTTTTCATATGTTCTCTTAATGCGATTTTGTTTACTTTCTAATTGTCTACTTCTTAATAAGATCTATGTTGTCATAAATCTGCCCAATATTTATAATTTCTTTTTAGCTCGCTTTGATGATATATTGATTTTTGAAACAACTCTAAAAGTGTCGACCTTAAAAGATGATACTAGAAATGTGTATAATCTACGTTATGATATGACAAACATTTCTATCATATTAACAAGATAGTAACATGTTCTTTTTTCGTCACTCGAGCAATGCTATTTGCATTTACCACAAAATTTATACATCCATCGAGTTTTAAAGGACCCAACAGCAATTGTACATGCCCATGAGAACTATTATAATTTTATATATAAAAAATATAAGAATTGAAAGGGTTGACAATTTTTTATATGAATTAACATATTCGTAAATGATTATCTGACAAATCAGAAAATGACACCAATTGATAAGAACTCAATATATGTAAATTTGTAGCAAATTTAACAAAAATATAGTGTTGTCCAAAGCACAAAAATTGCCAACTACTCGATTTTTTATTTTTATTTTGATAGAAAGTACTTTTGTACAGTTACGTTTGGAAGAAAGATGCTAACATGGAAGCTTCAAAATGCTCAAAACAATTCTCTTAATAACCTCCACATCTATCCACGAGGCAGAAGCTGAGAGACTCCTTTCCATGATTTCTCTTTCTTTAATTACTAGGTAATTGGCAGCATTCTCATGCGTTTGTACGGGCATGGAATTTTTCATTTTTGTAAAATCAGCATATGTTTTAATACAAATAATTAATTAAATTGTATCTCATTTCTTATAAATCTCCCTTCTTTTTGAAGAAAAAAGGCTAAATACTTAACTTGTATACGTAAAACATAGGGATTTGATAACATTTAAAAGTTCTTCATTGTCATTGTTATATGATATAGTGTGATTTTATATATAAAAATATAATATTATTGTAATATTGAGAGAAAATACAGAACCCATCAAAAGAAATATATAAGAGGAAGAGTTACAATGCTAATTTGCAATGCTAAAACTCATTAAAACCAATGGTCTCGAACAAGGCAACCACCTATGAGAATGAGGAATTCCCGTTGGAAGCAAGATCAGTGGAAAGTACAAGAAAAGCTTCAATTGGTAGGAGAACGGTCATCTTGCAAATTAAAAGTTTAAGTGACGGTCATTAAGAATGTTAATGAAGAGTGCTCTGTATTAAATATTTATATAAATTTTCTAGTGAGGTGCTAATTTGGCAATGAAGTGGAAACAATAGCACACTTAGAAAATTAGCCCTATGTCTGCCACATCAACAGTTCGCCCAAAAATTTTGTATTTTTTGTCAAAGTGCATAAATTATAAATAAATAAAAATTCATTGCCTTAGGTGATTTAATAAAATTTCAATGACTATATTATAAAATCTTTTACTCTATAGTTACCCCATAATTTTGAGAGTTAACAATTGAGCTCATTGAAGATTAATAATCCAACTTTTGTATATATAGTGACTACTCTAAATTCTTCATTTCAATTTAAAATCACAATTTGAATAGTAACTCCACTTTGACTTATCCAGATTTTATGGTGCCGTGATTATGTGGAATGCAATCAATTTTAACCAAAGGGGGGCTTCGGCAATTATGCTTTGTCTCTAGTATAACTACGTACTTGTTAATTTTAATTATTTAGCTGGCTGGCATAATAATTAATCATCACTTCCAATATTCACCATCAAAGCAAAACATATAATCTTGGGCTGTACCTTTTCTATCAAGAAGAGAGGCTGTTTATCCAGTGGCATATCATTTTCGGGGTGCGATGCAAGTATCGCCACTTTGTCACAGTCATGCACCACCAAGGTCTTCAATGCTGGCCAATATGAAGCATGTTTTCCGATATATATGCACTTCAACTCTGTTAGAAGCTTAAGCTTGAGGGAGGTTAACTTTGGGAACACAAACTTGAGACCTAGTCCTTCATCCTTCTCGATGAGTTCCACAATGCCGCATTCATCAATCTCCAATTTCTCAAGTTGGGTTAGATGTATTGCTACTGAGGCTGGAAATAGAGAGGCGAGGCTTTCACACTTTGAAATGGTAACATAATGGAGATACTGGAATCTAACTTGACTGTAAAGTTCCTTATCCCATACACACTTTAGCTTTGGTAATTCATATAACTCTAGCCTTTTTAATGGAAAATGAGCAATAGGATGCCCCTTTAGAGGATTCAGTGGCTGAAATTTGAAAACAACTTCAAGCGAACTGCATGATCTTACATCCAAACTTTCCAAGCTTCTGAGCTGTCCAAGAATGCAAAAAGGAACAATGCTCACTAGCTTCTTGCAATTGTTCACCCTAAGCGATTTTAATTTGTGGAAAGACTCCATAGCAACTTGATTGTCCCATAATATCTCAATATTATCCATGCCGGTGATGTCTAATGTCTCCAAGCTAGGAAACGCAACCTGCGGTATTCACTCATGAAATTAGTGATTCCGATAGATTAAAAGTTCAAAAAGTTTCATTACATATAGAAGAGCTTGCTTGAGGAAGAGTGTCAGCATTAGAAAGTAAACAATGCAGAGATTGAGATTAAAAATGAAACTAATCATCCATCAAAAGGGGCAATACAGAAGTAGCTGCTCACTCCAACCTTGAAATCAAATTATGAGTTTCTTAATTTCTATAAAGAAAAATTATGAGGTGCAATGAAACACACAGAAGAAGCAAATAGTCCTAACAATCTTAATCTATCGATAGTGGCCGTCTTATTAGATGAACACTTCCTCATATTGCAAAGGTCATACCAAAGAATGGACAGACCACACAAGACAAATAAAAGTCCAATGACTATATTGCAAGTTTTTAGTAACTCTATTAAATATTTATAGTAGATTTTCCAGTGAGGTGATGATTCGGTATTGAAGTGAAAATAGTAGCCCATTTAGAAAATTAGCCACGTGTCTTGCACATTGTTAATTCGCCAGAAAATTTCGAATCCTTTTTGTCAAACTGCATAAATTACAAAGAAATAAAAATTTATTGTCTTAGGTGATCAAATTAAAGTTCAATGACTATATTACAATTTTTTTTACTATATAATTACCCCATAATTTTGAGAGTTAACAACTCATTGAAGATTAATTATCCAACTTTTGTATATATGGTGACTACTTGAAATTCTTCATTTCAATTTAAAATCACAATTTGAACAGTAACACTACTTTGACTTATCCAGATTTTATGATGACATGATTATGTGAAACGGAATCAATTTTAACTATAGGGGGCTTCGGGGATTATGCTTTGTCTCCAATATAACTATTTATTAGTTAATTATTAAGTTGGCTGGCATAATAATTATTTATATGCATTTATCTTCTTCTTTTTTCTAATTTCTTAATAATTTGATATGATTGATCCAACTCTTATTAGTGTGAATTGAAATTTGCCAATTATTTGTAGTGCCATAAGGCAACTTGAAATGCACAGCATGTAAACTTCTAAATTGTTGTAATGCATAAAATTGATGCCAGCATTTTACTCTATCAGATTTTGGTTATAGTTACGATTTTGACGTAGCGTTATCACATACCTCTTGATTGAAGAATATAGTAGAGCGTGATTTGACGCAGTCCTCACCTCGAGCTTCTGATGTACCTATCATCAAATTTTCATTAGATGTAAAAGGATGGCATCTTTTGCATGGCAGGGATAAAGTAATCTAAGAAGGTCTTCAATGATGAAAGTAAAAGAATTGATCTTACACTTTCTGCGAGAGAAGCACATCAAACTATTCGAACCTACAAATTTTAAAATGGTCAACATCGGGAAGAGTAGAGTTTCCGATGTTTCTATGCTCAACCCTTCTTCCTCCATAATGATTGCCTCCATCTTCTTGCAACACCATACCGTTAGCTCTCTCAATTGTGAAAGATATTGAACCATGGATGGGAAAAACATAAACCTAAGATTGTCACAAGAATCCACTTGTACTTTCTTCAAATTATGGAATCTCACGATTTCACGAGGATTCTTGTTACATATGCACCTCAAGCCTCGTAATCCCGATATATGGATGGTGTTTAGCTCAGATAGAGTCTTGATATTTGCATTGGCGCTTAGTCCGTCAAGGTCAAAAATTTCTTGCACCAAATGGCAATCTTCTACCCATAAAGTCTGTAACTTGTGTAGTTTTACTAGTGACTTGGAATCGATAACTTTTGAGATAGAATCGCACAAAAAGACTTTAAGAAATTGGAGATTGCTTAGACCTAATAGAGATTCATCGCTCCATATATTTTCCAGATTGGGAAGTATGGCCAGCGTCAAGGACTCCAAGGATGGGATTGAAACCTAGCGGATAGACACATCAGCAATAGTAGTTACAATTACAAAAAGCAGGCAAAAAACTTACATGCTATAGCAAGTTATTCAAATGGATGCCAAAGAAACTTCACGAATTTTGGGATAATTCATTTACAAAAATATGTGATAAATAAAAGTTGATTTACAATCCGTAAATAAAAGTTGATTTACAATCCGGAAAGGTATTTTATGACCCTAGAAGACAACTAACAAACTTCATTTTTTATTTACAATATACTCGTGGGTGTTATTACGATTAGATTTTCTTTGCAATTACTAACAATAAGGGAAATTATGGTCATCAAGAAATAGCAGTCATCCATTTTGCTAACGACTATGAAAATTAGCGATCCATTGAGGAAAAGGAAGTACATTCAAGGTAAATTACTTCCTATAAGACAAACTACTTCCTCTTATTGAGCTGGGGTCTCTCTTCTCCGGCGCCTAACTCCTCTCCGGATTGCTTTTCCTGGAGATGGCACCCTTCGGGTCGCTTCACCATTGGGTCCGCATGGGACCGCCTCAGAAGGAAGAGACCCCCTGCTCCTTGGGCTGCTCTCATTTGGGCAGGCGACATTACTCCCAGGTTCCAATTCATTCTCTGGTTGATTGCTAAAAATCGTCTACCCACGCAGCAACTCCTTCTATCATATGGTAGAATTGACTACACCACCTGTGCTTTTTGTAATGAGGTCCCTGATTCCACTGACCACTTATTTTTTGATTGCCATCTAACGGCTTCTGTCGCTTATTTTTGGGCCACTCGCTGCAATCTTCCCTGGCGTCCTAGGCCTTGGAAGGATAACCTCCTCTGGGCTATGCGGTTCCTCAAAGGCAAAGATTTTTTTCACATTATAGCACAGCATTCTTTTGCTGCTATGTGCTATATCATTTGGAAGAAAAGGAATGCCATTATCTTTCGTGGAGAGTCGGTCGTCCTTACTTCAATCAAAAATCACATTATCAAAAGTGTGAAGGACAAAGCTGCAAGTTTTTCTAATATCCCTGATATCTCGAGGAATAGACGTCTCCAGCGGAGTTGGGGCTTCCACCCAGCTATCTTCAGCGATCGACAGGAACATGCTTAGATCGGCGTCCTTCAACACCCTGCCTCTTCGATATCCGGGCGTTGGCTTCTCTTCTGGCAGCGGAGGGTCTTTGCTAATCTTAGCTCTTTGTTGTCTCTCCTGGACCTTCGTTTCTTGCTCTGTTTAGTCCGTGTTGTCCTTCTTTTCCTGTTTCTTGATTGTGCTCCCTTCCACTCTCCCTGCATTGTATCGAGAGTGCAAGATTAGGAGCCGATCGAGTTTTCTTGTATATTTGTTCAAAGCTATAATACCATTTACCTTACCAAAAAAAAAACTACTTCCTCTTAGATTATGTTACTATTTTGACATTATATTACTCATTTCATTAGATGATTGCTACTATCTCACAATGGAGATTACTACAATGAAAATAAATAAATAAAGAAACTATAGAATGACCGTGATTACGAAAGACATAGGCAATTTACTAACAAAGGAAAATATATCATTGCAATAAGTGATCAAACAAGCGAGATTGCAATCACAAGAAGTAAATTACTATGCTATAAGACTTAATTACGGAAGGCTTGATTTACTAACTACCTAAAGAAATTTAGCAATTTTGAAAAGTAATTTATTACTTTACAAGGGAAAATTACTATTACAAAAGTTTAGTCTCTGCAAGTAACTTCTTTTTTTCTTGGGCCACCTACCTAAGCCCACTTGGTCTTATCCAAACCCAATCAACTTATGCATGAAATATTATAATTTATCCAATAAGATCCAATAAAATTTTGTAATTTTATCCAATGACATGAGGAGTTTGTCTTTAATAATTATCCTATAATTTGTATCTTCTCACGAATGGTAGTACCTTCAATCCTTAATATTGACTCTCTAGGTGTGGATAGTCTGCTGCGATCCTTACACCTATCGTCTACGGCTTGCACCAATAGTTAAACACATTGCACGTTATTTTCTTTTTGTTTTTTTTTTCCATTTTACAAAATCCTCATTCTCTCTCTCTCCACATACCGAAGAATAAAAAGTGCGACCAAAACTCTTGCTAGCGTCAAGCTTGTTTGTAGCACCGAGTTCGTGAGAGAAACAAATAGAGATAGAATTTTTGTCATGCCGAATTCGTGAGAGAAACTGATAAAGATAGAATTTGCCCCTGGATCACGATGAGCGTGTCGATGGTGGCGGTAAACCGATCTGGTTCTCAGCCCTTCAGCGCGTGGTGAGTAGGAGTGAGAGAAGACGCAAGCCCTCTCGCGATGCTGAACAACTTTCAGATGGAGAGAGAGAGAGGGGGGACCCACAAAAAGAAGAAAAGCATGATGACACGTATGGCTATCGATATGTGTTGTAGCATAGTAGGCCGCAGACGCCCATAATCAAACGTCCTTTTTATACTTCGTAAATCTACCATGGCGACTTGAATTTCCACGAATCTTTATTACGTCATTATAATAGGACAATCATGTCTAGTCAACTAAAAGTCTTTTAAGAAATTTTTGTTGTACAAAAACGGCCGTGCGTTTTCCTTAATTGGACCACTACTTATCCATAGTTTGCTTCTCTTACCAACAATGATCAATTTAATCAACTATACATAAACGGCCTCAATTTCAATTAAATGCCATTAATTGTTGTTGTGATTATCTAAATTATCAACTTCATATTTATAAATTCTCAATTACATAGTGCTTCAGACAATTTTCTAAGTCCAATTTCTAGGAGATAAAGGTTTATTATACATAATCATTTAATTAATTTTATTATGCATGTTACGGTCTACTATATATTAATTGCCATTTCATACACTCGAGCCTCGACTATATGTTGGAAGGTGCTTCAAACCAATCATTCGGTTGAAAATTATTTTGTTTTTAATCTTTCACCAATCAAGACCATGATTTTGACCATAATGAAGGAATATTGCACATAAAGTAATTTAGAAATGAGCAAAAAAACTTAATTACGAGAATTAATTAATAAAATTAAGCCCAAATTTTGAGTAAATAAAGCAGGAAAATGACATTGATTGACTTCATACGGTTGACTTCTCCAAAATAAAAATGAGGAAAAAGACGCAATAATACGGTTGACTTCATGAAAAAAGCAAAACACCTAATAGGCTTTCAAGTATATCCCAAGCATATAAAACAATCATAGGAAAGGCTAATTTCTTTTTTCATTATGCATATAGCATTCCCAGTCAGCCATTTAAAAGGACCATTGGATGATAATCACATAGCTATAGCTCAATATGCCATAATTTATATAACCAAATTTTGGAAGTAAATGTGTACTGCTTAAAATCTTCACGGGGAATTTCATGTAGTTTTTGCTAAACTAAAGCCTACGACTACGAGATATTAACATAAGTTGAATATTTATGTTTGTTATGCCCAAAGTGTTTATAAATATATGAACACGCATGAAATTGTGCACTTTTATATTAATAGGATCTATGCAATGACTAAGTGCTTATTGAATACATGACATGGAAATGGCGTGCATCAATTAGGTTTGCACCGTTGCAACTATTTGAAAACCCAATCCCCATGCTCATTCTTAGTATTGAATTTTACCTAAGTCGCCTAGATATTATATTTTATAGATAATAACAAAGTTAGATAACTAAATTCAGGGAATCCATTTTACAAGATTATGAAATGACGTTATTGTGGAATCATTCTAATGCCAAAATTCCCTTCTATGTTGCTCTGTAAAACCCTATTAATATAGGTATACTTGCAACATGTAAGTTGAAAATAACTCAGATCCTATCCAAAACTAAATTTACATGGATTCCATTCTATTAGTTGGACTTCTACGCAATGAAGAGAAATAGAAGATTGCTTTAACTAATTACATTGAAGGCATGATTGGACAAGGTAATTGGGAAGAAAATGAACTGAAAGAAAAAAGAATAAGGATTAAAATCTACACAAATCAACAAAAGACTAATAGATAGTATAGTCTTTTGATTGAAAGTTACCTGTTGCCTGTTGAAGAAAGCAACTTGAGTGCCAACTTGGTCTTTTGATGCACTACTTGAAGGAGCTGTCTTGGGGGTGAAAAAATTCTTGATATTTGGCAAATGATGCAATTCCAATACATGCAAATTACGCAATTCAACTTTGCCACAATCATCAACTTCTACAATCCCCCGCATTAAGGGGCACGACCTGGCTTCGATCTCTTCAAGCCATGGAAGTTCTCTCAATAACGAAAGAGGAAACAAAACTTCCATCTTGTTGCAACTTTGGACCCGTACTACTTTTAATGCACTAAAGGACTTGCAGGAGATGTTGTTGTTGCATACCTTCTCCAAGTTGATGAGATCATCGAGAATTAACGACTCCAGCATCTTAAAATCTGTAAGGGATGGTGATTGCAAGACATAATGGATGGAGGAACTATTCTCCACATGCAGATGCTTTAATTTTGGAAAGCCTTCTCGGGATAACACGCAGATACTTTGCTCAGTTACATTTAATCCATCTAAAAATAGATCATCAGTTTTGCCTAAGAGAGTTTGTATGCATCCTTTCTGAAGAATATCACTTGCTGGATCCAACTTAAGCTTCAATGTGCTTGATCCTTTTGTCACTTTGCTGGCGCCCCGCATTACCTATTTTGATTTTGTACTTGGTTAATTTCTTGATGTTTAGATCCTCTGGGAGCTTATTTGGATTGAGAATGGACACATGCAAAGTGCGGAGATTCTTCATGTTATTCAACTCAATAAGCCTAGCATTAGTTGGTGAAGTTTGCTCCACAGCATCCACAACATTCCATCGATCAAAGCTATTCTCCATATACAACTCCTCCAATTTCATCAAGCTTCCAAGCACACCCGGTTCAATTATCTCAAGTCGTGAGCATTGGTTTAAGTCTAACAACCTTATCTCTACCAATTGTCCAATTTCTTTTGGCAATCGTTGAATTTTAGAGTTCACAAAGCTGAGAATATGTAGCCCTTTTAGCTCGCCAATCATGGCTACATCCTCTAACGAACAACCATCAAGACACAAAGTGTGTAAATTCTCCGAGAACTGAATCGGCAAAGGTGAATGAGTGAGACATACTTGAGAAAGATGTAAGACCATGAGTTTTTTCATAGAGTTGAAATATGAATTTGGGACCTTGAGAGATTCATTGTTTGTGAACAATAAAAAGATCCGCATTTCAAGGCAATCTAACTCTTCGGGAAGCTCCTCTATGTCAACATATGAAAAGCATATTGCTGTACAACTTTTGAGCTTGTCCTTCGGTAGATCTGTCACCGACTTATCATTATCTTTCAACACAAGAAGAGGGTTATCCCTTGAAGCGAATGAGGCAATAAATCCACGAACCAAGTCATGTATCTTGAAACCATCAACATCTTCATTGTCTGCTAACAAAAGGGATGAGTCTTTCAAGGTTCGGATGAGTGAGTAGAACCTATTTCTAACTTCTTCCATGCTGCTATCTTCTCCAAATAACCTCAAACCCATGCTATACCTCACCAAGTTTTCAAGAGAGGGCTTAGAAACACCGTAAACAACACACAGCCGTAACAATGACTTCACATCCTCACCAGCCTCCCCTTCGAAACGATCATAACTCAACTGCAGCATCTTATTTATGCGTTCACTTATTCCTATGTTTGTAGACTTCTCGATTTGTGTCAAAACATTCTTCCATTCATAAAAATCAGCGTCTTTAAAAATATTCGCCATTGCAATAATTAGGAAAGGCAAACCTGCACATTTTTGGAGTGCTTCACCCACCAAGGATTTGAACGGCTCATGATGAACTTTGTCTCCCACCATCTTCTCAAACAATCCTTTTGCCTCTTCCTCCTCCAACGCATCAAGATGGAAGTCCCTGTCGCAGCCCATATCCCTTCGCAAAACATCTTGAAATCTTGACGTCAACAATAACTTGCATCCCTTGACTTTGCCGTCATATCCGCAAGGAATGCCCACAGATTTCAAGTCGAGCCCCTTCCAGAGATTGTCCAGTATTATGAGGACCTTCTTTTTCTCCCCCACCAGTTTTTCCAACCTCTTGTGCAGAAGCCCCGCTCGCTCGCTGGCGTACTCTTCATTCTTTATGTCCCTAAGGCCCAACCCGCGAGCAATCTCTCCTTGAATCCTCTTTATGTCTTGATTTTCCGATACATCGGCCTTAATGACCCAATCAAACAACTTCTCTTTCCTTATTCTCCTTTCAGCATCCACCATGCCGTCCCCGCTGACCCAATCAAACAACTTCTCTTTCCTTATTCTCCTTTCAGCATCCACCAATAGGGTGGACTTGCCGGACCCGCCCATCCCGTAAATCCCTACCACGCTGTTGTTGTTATCAGCAAGGGCGGCCATGATCTCGTGCATGATCAATTCTCTGGATTTGAAGATATCGTCATCCTTAAGCTTAATTGACGTCGAGGCAAAAGAAGCAGAGGCCGTCACGATGGTCGACTGGACGACATTCCCTGGAGCAGGACCACTGAAGGAGATATCCTTGATTTGACTGTGTTCTTGAGCGAGTCGCTGAATGCCCTCGATCTTGTCCCTGGCTAACCTGCTGAACTGATAGCGACAACTGGGTTCGGGAAGACTCCCATAGCAGCAAGTCTTGGTTGCCTTTTTGAACTTGTCCAATAAGTCTCGCGCCTCATTCAAGGCCTTCTTAGCATTTGCCTGCCACTGCATGACATAACTGTAGATATTCCGACTATTGTTTGTGGCCACTTCCACGGCATCTTGGACCATCTCAGCCTTGTATGCCAGCTCGTCGACTTCTTTCTAAAGATCCTGGGCGTAGGTCTTGGAGGAGGTAACGTATCCGAATTGACGCTTGATGGGAGCAACCACACACTTGAAGGCATCCCATCCAATAGAAATGACAGACTCAATTGACATTTTTTCTTTTTGTTGGAGAAACAAAGAGCGGGCAGAGAGAGAGAGAGAGAGAGAGAGAGAGAGAGAGAGAGAATATGATGAAAAGGAGATGCAGATACTGAAGAAGAAGAGAAGGAAGAAGAAAGGTTGTGCCGAGGTGAAGAAAGAGGGAAACAGAGTAAGAATGATGAGAGATGAAAGAAGGCTGAGAGATTTGAGTGCAAGGAAGGATGAAGGAAGCAGAGGGAAGAGCAATCAATTTATAGCATGAAAGGCTCGGTAACTTAACCTTGGTCAAGGCCTTAACTAAACATCAGTTAAATCCTTGGGTTAGCTGAAAACTTGATAACGGATTGCTCCAAGTGAAACTGGCAGAAGATAAAAATTAAATAAGACCTCAATCAGGACATGAATAGGATGGACTTCTGAACAGTCGAGGTAACAGAAATGGATGATTTTCTGCATTATATATATATTTTTAGTTGACTGGTCAACGTCACCCATGTCTGAGCCTCCCCCGTAATGCACAAATTGAATTTTCTTTTCGTTCGAAAGCTCAGATTTTTTTGATCAGGAAAGATAATTTATAAAGGAGAAATAAATCCAGTACAACCAACAGCTAAGGCGTCCGCACAAATGAGATCAACCAAATGAAACGGGGGAAACACAGCCCAATTCTGAATAGGGGAAGAGCCGTCGTGGGCCTTGGCAGCCCAATCTGCAGCAGTGTTCGCTTCCCTGCGACAGTGCCCTAGCGACAAATTAGGGAAGAGTGAAAGCAAGGAGGCGGCTTCGAGGAAGAGGGGCCGATCCTCCCATGGCGGCTTGCAGCGGTGTTGCAGAATATCGATCACCAGGCGGCAATCAGATTCAAGAATGATCGGGGCTGATGTTAATCCACGGTTCTGCAAATGCTTTAGAGTGAAGGAGACTGCTTGGATCTCGGCTTGGAGTGCAGACGTTGCAGGGAAATGCTTCGAGAAACCATCGGTGAGTCGTCCGTAATGATCCCTACATACACATGCCATAGTTCCTTCGGTGGATTCTAATCTGTGCGATCCATCGACATTGATTTTTAATTTACCCGGATCGGGAGGCTGCCATAGAGAACCCGTACGCTGGAGTGAGCGGCCTTTGCTGGTCAGAGATGATTTTGTAAGATGAGCCACATGATCGGCAGCTAGAGCATCCTCTACCACTCGAGATGGTTGAAGCTTTTCACACCGGAATATGTAGCCGTTTCGAGCGCGCCAGATTTGCCATAAAACAGAGGCCAGAGTCGCCAAGGCAGGTAAGGCATTTCGACCCTGAACTTGCTGTACAATCCATGCTTCTACTCTAGAAATCTGCATAGGTGATATCTTGATGTTTAAGCTGGGATGCGACCATACATTTGTAGTCCATGGACATAATAGGAATAAATGCTCCAGCGTTTCTGGTTGATTCCGATCACAGAGAAGGCAACAGGGGTTATCACTGATATGTCGCTGATATAGATTAGATCTTGTGGCTAAAGCATTCTGACATATCGACCATATAAACATTTTAATCTTTGGGGGAGAGTGCATCTTCCATATAAGTTTCCATAACCAATCTGGGTGTTGATAAGAAGAAGAAGTCGTACCTATAGGTTGATGTTGTGCAGTTGCACTGTAAGTGTTGTAAGCTGATTTAACTGTAAAAGTGCCATCTTTGGTAGCAGTCCAAACAAGCTGATCTTTGGCGGAATTCGGTCGTAAAGGGATAGCAGTAATCTGTTCAATGATCGGAATGTCAAATAACCTATGTAGGAGATTGACATTCCAGGAATTGGTGGACGAATCAATAAGATCAGCCACCCAAACAGGTTCTTCACGAGCTGAAGGGCCACCTAGGATACCAAATGGGAGCCATTTATCATTACGAATCCTGATTGATTTCCCGTCGCCTACAGACCAACATAGGTTGGGTAGGATGGCGTCTCGACCTAGCAGAAGACTCTGCCAGCCCCATGAGGGGCGAGAGCCTCTAGCAGCATTAAAAATAGAACCAGAATGGAAATAGAGACCCTTAAAAACCTTACTACAAAGAGATAAAGGTTGACTGAACAAACGCCAAACCTGCTTTGACAACATTGCTCTATTGAAAGTCTGAAGGTCTCTGAAACCTAAACCACCATTAGCTTTGCTTTTCTTCAAAACATCCCATTGTCTCCAATGAATGCCAGCTTTATTAATGTTAGTCTGCCACCAAAATCTAGCTATACTTTTTTCTATAGAACGGCAAATAGACACAGGAATCTTGAAAATAGACATTGCGTACTGCGGGATAGCCTGAATAACCGTTTTCAGAAGAATCTCCTTTCCACCCTTTGAAAGCATAGTAGATTTCCAACTTTCTAACTTTGAATGAACCTTACCCATCAACCACGAGAACATGTCCTTCTTTGATCGTCCCCAATCAGATGGTATTCCTAAATATCTGCCAGATTTATTCAGAATAGGAACACGCAACTCAGAAGCCAAATTCTGTTGCAAAAGAGCCGGGCAATCTTTTCCAAAGTAGATACCAGATTTATTTCGATTAATATCCTGCCCTGTTGCTAGACAATACTGTTGTAAAATATTGGAGAGATTCTGACATTCATTAACAGTACCATCAAGAAAGAAAATGGCGTCATCCGCAAAGAGGAGGTGCGATAAAGTAGGGCACCACCTGTTTAGTTTAAGTCCTTTAAGATGATCCATGTCAACAGCTTTCTTAATCATGGTAGATAGAAGGTTTGCCAATAGAATAACCTGGCTTTCGTTGCTTTTGCAATTTTTCGTGCGTGACCAATCTGAGCTTTCGAACAAAAGACCAGCTGTCAATATTAAAAAATAAAAAATAAAGATCCGACTTAAATCCTCGCCCACGTGACATGTAGCTTTGTCCAAACGTAACAATTTGGGATGTAAACCAATTTCTTAACTCAATTTTAATGGAGAAATTATCTAATTGATCTTAATTTTTATTATATAAATTTTAATTTAATTTCAAACTCTTCAATTTTATTAATTTAATGCTAAATCTTTACACAAAATCTTTTGTAATTCTTCTGATTAATAGAACTTGAAAAGTTTTGACATGATGTCTATGATTGTTAGTCATTCTATGTCGACGGCGAGATATGTAAGAACTCTATTCAAAACGACATATTTTGTTTTTTTTTTTCTCACTCATTTTCTCTTTTTCAATTAGAAATAATGTTCTTAAGTTGCTCTTCATCTTCTTCCCCGGAAGCCCTAGGTTTTTTGTTGTTCCTAGAAGATGTTGTAGCCAATGTCGCTGCCGCCACCTCCATCACAAACAAATTGACCACCACTGTCAAGATCAAACTTGGCTACCGCCACTACAACAACCATCATACAGAAGCCGCCATCGGGTTTCTCTCTCTCTCGCCCTCACTATATGGCAGACCTACATTAACGGAGCTCATAATTCGAATACTGCAAGACATAGATGCTAACTTAACCTTAGTTTAGGCTTTAAATAAACACCAATCAATTACTTGGTTATAGAAATAGATGATTCTCTTCGTTATTGTTCCTTTACTAGACCAGTCACCATCACCAATGTCCATGTCTCCATTCTTTCCTCCACCGCTAATGGATAGACATTGATGGGGGTTTCAATACTTTCCCACCGCCAATGTACTAGTCCTAATCCATCCCTTCATGCTTTCCTCCACCGTCAATTGACAAACATTGATTAGGTACAGGTGCTAAAACCACTCCTTCTTCTGGTCAATGAAATCACGTGACAAATATAGAAGCAACATTAAGATTAAGCTATAGGAAAAAAATTTGAAAGTTCAAAGGTCAAAATGTTATGCGGATTGAAATAGTTTCAAAATGTAATATGGCCACGTTATTGTTTTATATATTGAATAGTAATTTTCATAATTTTCAATTTATTGACATAATAGACTTGGGCTAGCTTAGCTCCATTTATACAATTAATGTTTTAACCGCTAGTTGAAATAAGTATAATCTTTCAAACTTTCATAGATTTGTTGACAAAAAAGCCCCTAAAAAAATCCCGATAAATTAAAATAGAAAAAAAAAACTCAGTTCATCAGGAAAACCAAGTTGTTTAAAAAAAAAAATTGCCAGCCACGTTTGTTTGATTAGAATGTGAAATAACTCCTAGCTTCATATGTCATAAATTTCTAACTAAAAAATGTTATAACTAATTAAAGTCATGAGGTACTTTCCATTTGTGATTAAGTTGATAAAGACCTTCTGCATAATAACTAATTAGTTTATAAGGAATAATGCATATAAAAAATTCATCACATAAAGTAAGCCTATTTTTTTATAATCCAATGATACAAGCATGGAAAGTTGTCTACCTAGTAACTCATGAAATATTGCACGAACCCATGAACCGATTGAGATGAGGCTTTTGGCTAGCAAAGGTGGCTCTAAATCAAGACAGTTTCCACGTATTTTGTAGGATTCAAAGGGATGCCCTCTAGTTCATGATCTAGAAATTCCTAACTTCACAATCAACTATGCTAATTTTTTTGGTTAAGTAACCATAATATTTTATTGTAAATAACGTGTATTTTGCATTCTGTATTTTTTTTTTAAATGACAATGCTAACATAAATTTATCATATTGTTGATATTCATTGGTGTTCCAATTGAGAACTTGCGCAAAAATATTGAATATGAAAGAGCAATTTAATAAAAATGAAATAGAAAAAAAAAAGGTAGGCCAACTTATGGGTCGACCTTGGGACTTGTTGATGCGGTTCTAGACTACTTCTAGGGTCAAGGAGTTCATATCCTGATTTCAAAGTAAAGGATAATGGCTTTGATAGGATAACATATTTATACGGAAACATCACCCCTAATAAGAAAATATGGATGGAAATATAAGTAAAATGAATGTGGCAATTTTCTTCGACACTTACCTTTTTTGCGCGATAAAAAGTTTATCTCATTTTTGCCGACAGCTTTAATCTCTCTCCCCTTCCCCCACTACCGGTGTAATTGCTCCTTTGCTTGTATCATTTTATCATATAGTGTGTTTGGTAATGGGAAGTGAAGATGGACGCACTGATGAGTAGTACAACATGGCTTTGGTTTCAGATGGCACTCGTCTTATCCGTCACGTGAAGTCCTTTTTGACACTCTTGCTCTGCACTTGCAGTGTATAATAATGGCGGGACAGTACAATGATTTTTCTTATGAACATGAAGCCTTTTTACCAGGGGTTCTAGCTCCAGATATTGGAATATTGAAGCTCCAATGATGTGTGTCATTTTAAATAAAGAGTGATGGAAAGAAATGCATGGACGGGTCTTAATGCCTAAAGCATTATTTTTTCTTTTCCCAATAAGTCAGATTTTGGTTCTTGACATGTCGAGAATCTTCTGATTTTTGTGATAGAAAGTGGAAACACAACAACTTTTCGCTGGAACATTTTATTAACGGCTGGGATTTAGTACTATATATCCATCAATTTAAAGCATTAACAAAGTTTCAAACCACGACGAAAAAAGAGGAGATTGGTACATGCTATAGAGCTCTCATCCTTTCCTCCGCCCTTGTGGACAGACAATGGGTAGGTATCCATCCTTTCATCATTTGCCACTACAAATGGTCCTTTCGTCCTTTGTCACCGCCAATGTACTAGTCCCGATCCAACCTGTCATCCTTTCTACCACCATTAATGGACAAACGCTAGTTAGGTACTAGTCTTAAACCCGATCCGTGCGTAGATCAATGAAATCATATTTAAAATATAAAATTAACACGATAATTAAGCAAATTGTTGTATTAGAATGTCAATTGTGATTGTTACTTTAGAAGTAACTTCAAGTAAAAATCGTTGGATTAGAACTCCTAAGAAAATTAAACTTTTTATGTCCTTGTTTCTTGAATACCGCTACTATGTTCATGACAATATAGGAACAATTGTGAGCAACAATTGATGTAGTTCGTGGCCCCTCATTCTGATTCTAATTTATTACAAATGCCTGGGTCTGTTTGGAGCTTTTATTTCTAACATCTATTATCCAAATATTACAGTTATCACAAATTGATTTTCAAAGCCTTCAAAACTATACAATTATTGACAAGTAGAGTTATTGTTTTTTAGTAATTTATACAAGCTAATTATTTTCATTTTCAAATTTTTTGAGCCAAAGAAAAACACGGAAAATGGTACTTGAAAAGTATAAACAAATAGAACAAGTTAATCATAGAAGTCATCTGACCAAAAAAAAAAAAACCATAGAAGTCAACAAAAATGATGATGGAATGTTGTATGGAGTCTTCTATATTCCTAATTCATGACAATCATTTTGAACAACGTTATCAAAATGAATATAGATCTAAGAAAAAAAAGACTTGAAGATGAGCAGGACCCAAGTTCTTGTTTTAAAACATATCTATTGTGAAACATCACCCTCTAATAAGAAAATGCGGATGGAAACATAAGTGGAATACAGTATAGTGATTTTCTTAGACGGCTACCGTTTTTGCAGGATAAAAAGTTTAATTTTTTGTTCACCGACAGCTTTAATCTCTGATATCATTTTTTTAGAGTCAACTTTTTTTTTTTAAGAGTCAAAGTTCGGTACTGAATTTGTGAAGATGGACACATTGATAAGTATTACAATATGGTCCTTGGTGTCAGATGCCAATTGTATTAGCGGTGACTTGATGTCGTTTTCACACCCTTCCTCTCGGTGTCAGATGCCAGTTGTATTAGCAGTGACTTGATGTTGTTTTCACACCCTTCCTCTGCGGTGAATATTAATGGTGGGACAGTGTAATGATTTCTTTCCAGAATGGCAAGACTTTTTACTGAAGGGTCAAGCTTCAAATTTATTTAAATAAATGGGCTCCATTAATATCTGTTGTTTTAATTCGAGGTGATAAAGAGAAAAATATGTGATGAGTATTTATAACTGAGCATTACATTTTTCATTTTGTAGTAGGCCAGATTTTGGTTCTTGACATGATAATCTTTAGATTTTGATGATGCAAATACAGTAACTTTTTTCTGAAATATTTTATTATCCAACGTTTGAGAACTTTAACAAATACACAAACCACCGGGAAGAAAGAGGAGATTGATACATATTATTAAATATATTTAAGATATTTTCTAAACTATAAAAAAAGAGTGAATCAAATTGAATATTAACTTTTAATTCCTTTATGCCGCCATTTTTAGTCATATGATTTTAAGTAACTTCTCAATTTTGTCAACACCATCTTTGGCCATTTCTTCAGAGGAAATATTTATCTCTAACAGATAATGGAGCTCGGCGACTTAACTAGGCCTAAACTAAGCACCGATGGATTTCTTTAATGTAGAAATGAATGATTTTCTGCATCATCATTCCCATCCATGAATAGTATCACTACCATCAATAATGTCTGGCCTCCATCCTATCCTCCGCCGCTAATGGACAAACATTGATTGTCCATTGAGTACAAACTTGGGGCAGGATTTGAGCGTTCAATTATGTTGAACTTGACATTTAAGTTAGCTCAATTCCCGGGTTAGCTTTCACTAACTGTTGCATAGTCCTTGGGTATCCACTCCATTTAAGGAAGTTAGAATCCAAACCACCATGCATTGCTACACCTACCGTTACCCCGATAGCTGCAACCCCCTTGTTTCCTCCGAAGATTTTCTTCCCCGGAGAAAGGGAATACGGGAGCATGGGGTCTTTCACCCCTGGGCAGTTCTCCCGCCTGTTCCCTTAAGCAGTTTTAAGACCTGCTTAGGTCTATCCTTTGTAGCTTTTTCGAAACGCATCTTTATTAAAAGTGTGGTCCTAAGCATGACCTTAAAAGATTTTGACATCTTGGAAAGACAAGATAAAAGGAAGGAAATGAAGGATAACCCTGCCTAGATCTCCGTGACGCCTTCTCCTAAGGGTGTGGTACATGGAAATGAAGGGTCTCCTCCCAAGCAAGAGGAGGTGGATGGGACACCCAGCTAGCAAATGTCTATTCAAATTATTGCATGACCTGTTTAGTCACTTTTATTATTGACCCTTACATGACTGTTCAACGTGAGGGATGGGAGAGAAGAAGGTACATGCATGATGCACCTTAGTTCTTTATCCTTTGACAAGATACAATGAATCATTAACTTCACTGTCCACGATTTTTCTAAATTAATAAAAGTAGCGAAATTATTATTCCTCTCAATATTTACCTTTAAGAATCCAAAGGGAACCATCTGCCCGCGTAATTATTTGAACAAGCAATGTCTGAATATGAATGAAATACCATAATATAAGAATGCAGAATGGGAGACATGAGAAGTATAATCACGACACTTGGCATTATTTACTAGTTTATAATCAGCATCCCGAATTATACGATAGGGTGCATAATCTGTAAGTAATCAATCTTGACCTATCAAAATTTGTGCTCTTAGACCAGACATAAGGTACATAACGTAATCTCAAGTCTTAGCCACATGTATAAGGGCTAAAAGCAATCAAAGTGAAAACTCAAGCTAAAAGCAAACTATATTACGAGGCAAGATTTCAAATTATGAGACATGCAACTAATGAATTAAGCTGGATCTTTCCATGAATCTCTAAACCAATATGGCTACATCACCACTTTGAAAAATGAATGCTCTAATTCAAATGTGCTAGACAAGTGAATCCTGCTAAGAGTATTGCATATGGAGATGATTGACAAAATGATGCGATTGTCTGACCTCAGCTTATTCACATCACTTCTATAAATCAAATTTTTTTAGTTGTTATATATCTCTTGCTTAATAATATTCAAACGATATGTGCGTAATAAATTATATACTTCTACCTTGATTCGTGCTTGGCTAGACACGAGCGTACTTTAAACTCCATACCGAGAAGACATTACAATTAAAAAAATAGGAGTACTTAAAAAAGATGAGTTTTTTCGACTCAAAACGATGTAAAAATAAGAAGAATAGAAAAGATTAGCTTTACCTTGACCATAACCATGGCTTAGGAAACTCCATCACGCGTGAGCGAACAAAGTTCCTTGTGGCCTTTCAGAACCAAATTTTGAAGAAACAAAACAGTTTTTTAATTGCATGAACCCAGTGCTCATGAGCCCAAATGATCTCACTCTTCGTATTAAATCATTTTCATTGGAGACCCAAACGATGGACGTTGAGCTTAGGGGAGGACATAAAATTAAAGGATCAAAATTAGTGAGCACAAATTATCATTTTACTCATGAAGTCAAGAAATGTACGAGATTAAGATTCTGTCGTATTTAATGGGGAGACCACGAGAATCTTCTATTTTCATCAAAGTATGGGGGCTGGAGTTTTACTATTGCCAGAAAAATTGCAGTCAATCTAAAACTTGTTATACATAATGTAAGGGAGCCCTAAAAATTTTAAATTGAATCAATTTAATTTGAATCCTTTAAGGAAAATTGTAATCAAGTCCTTTCGGTTATGATGTGACATGTACTGAGGTTACAATGAAACAACGTTGTTTTGTTGAAATTAATGGCGTCTTTGCTTAGTCGAGCGGCTAAGCTAAAACCCTAAATCACCAAATCTCTAGCTTTAACGCTTGACTCAAACAAAAGGGTAAACAGTACGCAGAGTCTCGAGGTCCACAATTGAGAATCCATGACCGAATCTACCAAATAGCAGCAAATAGAAGCCAAGCCGCGACACCCACACTAGCAAGCACCGCGACCCTTCTGAAACAAGAACTACCACTGAAGTACACAAAAACAAAATAACCACGAAAGAGGCACACAACAAAACAAAAGCAATTTCATTTTAACAGCAAGAACGAAAATTGCCGACACACCCCCATTTTGTCCCAACTATAAATCAACTTGGTTTATCAAATTATTGCATCAAGTAGCCCAAGCAACGGGCCTTGCTTTTTTCAGGTGCCAGAGCTTTATCAGATGAGAATACACGTGGAGCCCATCTTTTTGCATGAATGGCTCAATCACGGGATTGTAATAGTGATTCATGGCTGCTTTTTTGGGAATAATAACTTTCTTGAGGATGACATAGAAAACAAAAGTTTAGGATAAGAGCTTTGAACGTTATTTGGCAAATCATTCCTATTAAGTTAGCTAGTAAGTTTCCTAATTACCGTATGGAAACTTCATTCATGTCATAAATTATACATTACTTGATATTCTTCTTCTAATGTCATAATCAATTGAAAACTTCTATCTCTGTTAACTTTAAATTTTAGAATGCCATAAAATTAAAAATTAAGAATTAAGAAAATACTCAATAAAAATGTAAAATGGCCATAAGGCGTGCGTGCTAATAATTTTTAATAATGTTCTACCTATTAACATATTAAACTTGGTCTAATTTAGGCTCCTATATCTAATTAATGACTGATAGAGCAATTAAGTAAAAAAATACGACATAAAAAACAGAGATGGCCAGTTCTCAGGTCAACCATAGAATTAGCTTTTGCGATTCTAAGTTATTATAGGGTTGACCACTTCAATTAATGACCTTAAAAATAGGCAAACGATTTTCACATAGTGGGTTTAAAGTTTTTGTTTGGAACATATGATGGATAGAAATATAAGTGAAATAAATATAGTGTTTTTCTTTGACAGCTACCGTCAAGTTCAATTTTATTATTTTTGAGTAAAAGTTTGGTACTGGACCATGGACACAGTGATAAGTAGTACAACATGGTCCTTGGTGTCAGATGCTAGTTGTATTAACGGTGACAGGAGGTCCTTTTTTTTCACTCGTCTGCAGCGTATATTAATGGCGAAACAGTGTTATGTCTTTTCTCTGAACACCAAGCCTTCACTAACCGCTCTTACTCCATATTTATTTAAATACATGGGCTACAATAATGTCTATTTCTTTTCATTTGAGGGTGATAAAGAGAAATATGTGATGAGTTTTATAATTGAGCATTACATTTTCGTTTTGTAGTAAGCCAGATTTTGGTTCTTGACAAGACGATGTTTAGATTTTGGTGATAGAAGCACAACTTTTACCCGGAATATTTGGTTATCAACCTCTAAGATTCAATAGCAAAGATCCAACGATCTAGAACTTTAACAAAGACACGTACCATGAAGGAGAAAGGGGAGATTGGCATAGACTGATAAAGATATTTAGAATATTCCTAAGCCATCAAGAGAAAATGAATCAAATTTAACCGCACCCTTTTATTCCTTTATACTGCCATATTTAGTTATCTCATCTTCAGTAACTTTTTGATTTTTTCAACACTATCTTTAGTCATTTTATTTCTAAAAAAAAAAAATTCTAAATATCTCTAACACAGATAATGAAGCCCGACGACATAATCTTAGTTTAGGCCTAAACTAAGCACCGATAGATTTCTTTAGTGTAGAAATGGATGATTTTCTGCATTATTATTCCACTGCTTAAACAGTGACCACCGACAGTTTCTGGTCTCTATCCTTTACTCCACCGCTAATGGACAAACAGTGATTGTTCACGAGTACTTGCATCCTTTGGTCTTTTTAGCTTTTTCAAAAAGCATATTAAAGGTGAATTCGAGAGGGCGATAGATGGGATACCTTGCTAGCAAATGTCCATTCGAATTATTGCATCTTCGTGTCAGTCACTCTCTTATTATTGACCCATATATAAGGGGACGAGGTCAGGCATGGTAGTGGAGAAGGTAAATGCAATTTAATCCTTTATTTATTTTTTTGATAAGATGTGATGGATCCCTAACCTTGAGATTTATAATTTTCCTCAGTATATACTTGAAGGGTGTATATACTTGAAGGGTCCAAACAGAATTGTTTGCCCGAGTGCTTATTTGAACAAGCAATGTATGAATATGAATTTAATATCACAAAATAAGCACACAAAATGAAAGAAGACATAAAATGCATTCACAATTCTTGACGGTATTTGCCAATTTCAAGAGTTATAATCAGCACTCCTTGCTTGGCTAAGCAACTAAGCTAAAGCCCCAAATCACCAAATCTTTTGCACTAATGTTCGACTTAAACAAAAGGGTCCGACAGTACACAGAGTCTCAAGGTCCAAAATCGACAATTAACGACTGAATCTACCAAATAGCAGCTAATAAAAGCAAAGTCACAGCACCCGCACCAACAAGCAACGTGACCCTTCTGAAACAAAAACTACCACCGAGGTACACAAAAACAAACTCACCGCGAAAGAGGCACACAATGAAACATAAGTAAATTTCATTTCAACAATAAAAATGAAATGGCGTGCATGGAAATGCTCCAAAAAAACGTTTCTGGAACACTTCTCTACGGAAAAAAAGAAACACAAAAAAATTGTTTCTGGAGAAAAGAAACACTTCTTCGAAGGCAAAAAAGAACAAAATGAAAAGAACAAAAAAACAAAACCGGAACAAAATTGCAGCAAAAAGAACACACCGGCTGAAGCTTCTCCTTCGTGCGTGCTCGTGCTCTCGGCTGAAGCTTCGTTCTCGTGCTCTCCCTTTTCCGGCGTCTCTCCCATCTCTCCGGCGGCTCCCACTCGGCTGACTCTCCGGCGACTCCTCACTCCGGCGACTCACCGGCTGAAGCTTCCGAATCCAGGTACGTTTCTGGTGCTCCTCCTTCTCCGGTCGACGATGGGCTTCGGCGCGGCAGATCTGGGACGCTCGCTTGAGGCTGCCGACGGCAGATCTGGGACGGCTCGCTCGAGCCTCAAGCGAGCGTTGCTCGCCCAGATCTGCCGCAGATCTGGGACGGCTGCTCGCTCTCGAGCGAGCTGTCTGCCAGCTCGAGCAGCAGCTCCAGCGAGCTGCATTAGATAGTTTTTTAGTCCAAAATGCTATCTTCTGTTTGAAAAATTCATTTCAAATCGTTATATTTGTTTCCGGTATCTGTAATGTCCAGTGAGTATGCGATCTTCAATAGTAACTAGAATATTATAGAATGAGTTGCTGTTCTGGATAATTGGTTCTGAATCACATGAATATGTGTGTGTGTGTGTGTGTGTGTGTGTGTGTGAGGGCCAGTTACAGTGTATTCAAGTTAAGAGGTCGTGGTGGTAATCATCTTTTGGTCCTTTAACGTCGAAGGATTGTTGTTAGAAATGAAATTTTGCTGCAATTAACAACTCTCTTGCATTTTGATTTTGATTAATGCTATTTGCTGCCGATACATCCGGCAGGCTTAAGTATTTTAATTTTGATTCTCAGTGACGAGTTTGAGGCCAAAGAGTGCAGTGAAAGTCACCAAAGATTAAGATGATGATTTGTGGGGATCCATAGCGGCACCGGTTCCAAAGAGCGCCTCAAAACCTGACTGTAAAACCTGCCGTAACAACGGATGATGATCCATGGGCTGCCATAGCCACTCCTCCGCCTACCACCACTGCCAAGCCTTTATCGTCCAGTAGAATCTGAGGAGCTAAACCCACCGCTCCAAAATTGGGCGCACAGAATAAACCGGACATCGTCATCCGGAGTGTAAATCAGACAAATCAAGAAACAAGAACACTAGAAGAATCTGGGAGCCTGTACATTTTTGTCTTCGGGGGGTGTGGTCGACCAAATCAATCATAGCAAGAATCGGCACACATTTTGTTCGCGATAAGTTCTTCCTTTCTGGCAAAATTTATCATGTGTATCATTTCATTTGTAACCACTTGTAATGTGATGGCTCTTTTAGGCCGGACAAACATTAGTTACTGCTTAACGAAAGCGGGCGCACAAGTTGGTGCGTGTTTGCGACAATCTGAGTCCCTGTCTGTTCCTCCTGCGTACAGCCATTGAATCGCAACTGCGGTTCGGCTGCCTGCGTGAGCAGCTCTTTCGCGCATTTTGTCTTACGGCATGTGGTGTTGTGTGAGGTGAATTTGATGGAGATGTATACTATATCACAAGAGAAAGAGTTGACGCCACGGAAAATGTGATAAATTTATCGCAAAATAAGTTTTTGACCACTAAAACACAAATTGATACATCCAGTTGATGAGGGCTTGGAGACGGGCTTATCAGGGCACTTTTATTTGCAGTGGAGGGTTCACAAGAGAGCTCGGTATGAAAGCCATAGCCGATGGCAATGCAGACCTAGTATTTTCGTTTAAGGGCGCACATATGACCATGTTGAAAATATTTTTCTCCACTCACTATTTTTCAAAATTAAATTGATAAGCATTTAATGAGAATGAGAAATCAATATCAAGTTTATATGCTTTAAAACTAAAAAATAAAAAAGTACTTGAAAAAATTTGATACAAACTTTAATTACAAAATTTTCTACGAAATATGCCATATGATCATGTTAAAAATGTTTGTCTTTACTAACCATGAACAAAATAAAATTAATGAGCATTTCATAAGAATGAGAATTCAATATCAATTTTAAACTTTATTAAAGAAAAGGTTTTTTTTTTTTAAATTTAAAACAGAAATTTTTTTGTCGTTTACCAAACGTGTTTCTGTTCTTTTTCTATTCTAGGAACAGAAATTGACTGCAGTCATCAAACGTGTTTTTGTTCTTTTTTTATTCCAAGAACAGTTTTTTTTTACACTTACCAAACGCATTCTTTTGTTCAAAAACTGTTCCCCGGAACAGAAACACTTTTTTTTTTTATTTCTGTTCCCAGGAACAAAAAAAGAACAGAAGTGTTTCCATGCGCACCCAAAATTGCCGACGAACCCCCATTATTGCCCAACAATAATCAACTCGGGATATCGTCAATCATTGGTTTTTTTTTTTTTTTGGTAAAGTCAATCATTGGTTTATGTCCACATTGTAGCAAAAAAATCTTGGGCGTGATGCTCCATATGCTGAAGGTGAAATAAAGATAGAGAGAGCGGGGACACTCCATTAAATAATGTCTTGTCAAATTATTGCGCATCAACGTGGATTACTTTTTTCCAGTGACAGAGCTCAATCGGACGGGTATGCATGTGGACCCCATTTTTTGCATGAATTGTTTTAATCATGGGACCGTGGTAATAATGCATGGCTTCTTTCTTGGAAATAATAACTTTATTGAGAATATCATAGAAAACGAAAGTATAGGCTAAGTGTGCGTTTGGAAACTGCTTTGGAAGGAGCTTTGGGAGGCTAAAGGCCTTTAGGCCAAAATAGAGGTGTTTGGGAATCACTTTGCAAGGCACATTGGAGAAATGTTGGCATTTGCAAGGCTGAAAGCCCAAGGCAGGTCCTAGGCTGCCTTGGGCTTTCAGCATTTTCGGAATGCCTCATCACTGTTTACCTATGTACTGTTCATCTTCTTCTCCAACGGCGCGGACGAGTTCGAGAGGCCGGCGATGGACTCGGCTGAGGTCGGCGAGGTCGCGGCGACCATCACCGGCTAGTCACGTGACCCCGGCGAGTCGCGGCGACCACCCCGCGAGTCGCGTCGTCGCGACCCAGCTCTAGGTCGCGCGACCTCGGGCGCGACCTAGATTTGGGTTGCCGGAGGTCACGCAACCTCAGCCGCGACGCAGAGGTCGCGCGACCCAGATCCGGGTCGCCGAAGGTCGCGCAACCTCGCAGCAACCGGCACGACCTCACGCAAGCTCCGGCAACCCAGATCTGGTTGTCACGAGGTCGCGCGACCTCCGGCGACCAGATATGGTCGCTGCGAGGTCGCACGACCGATCGGCACGACCCAGATCTGGTTGCCGTGAGGTCGCGCGACCTCCGGCGACCAGATCTGGTCGCGACGAGGTCGCCCGACCGATCGGCGCGAGGTCGTGCAACCTCCGACGACCAGATCTGGGTCGCGAGGTGTCGCAACCTCTGGCGAAGGGCCGCCGAGGGTCGTCTGACCCTAGGCGACCCTCACCGGAGGTCACCCGACCCTAGGCGGCCCTTGCCGGTCGTTTCCGGGTCTCGCCGGCGGCCTCTTGCCCCTCGCCGGTGAACTCTTTTATTTTTTTTGATAGTTTTTATATTTTTTTATTAATCATCAAGTCCTTTGTAAATGTAGTTTTTCCAAACACTATTTTTCCCAAAACTACTTCAAAATGGACTTTCAAAGTACAATTTACCAAACACCATTTGCATTTTGAAAAACCCCTTTGAGTTAAAGGTGTTTGCATTCTCTCAAAGACTTTTTCCAAAGGCCTTCCCAAACGCACCCTAAGTGCTTGAAATGTTATTTGTCAAATCATTCACTAGAGAGTTTTCCTATTTACTCCATAGAGACTTCATTCATGTCATAAATTATACATTGGTTGATATTCTCCTTCTAATGCCATAATCAATTAAAAACTTCCATCTCTATTGACTTTAAATTTCAGAATATCATAAAAATTTTAAATTAAAAATTAAAATTTAATAAAATGTAAAATGGCCATATGTAATTGTGTGTGTGAATAATTTTTGATAATGTTCTACCTATTGACATATTAAACTTGGGTTAACTTAGATCCTAAATATCTAATTAATGTTGTCCATTAATTGAAAATAAGTCTTGATTTTTCATGCATTATCTCTCCAATTTTCAAAGTTATTTTTATTACATAAAGCCCCTGGTATCACACCATAAACCAAAAAAAAAAAAAAACTCATTTTATAAGGAAATTTTGAAGTTTTTTATTATTTTTGCATAATTTAAGGTTAGAATGTCAAATTACTCCTTAATTAGTAAAAATATTATGGCTATTTGTAAATATCATGACTACTTTTTAACCAAAAAAATAAAATTTTATGACTAAACAAAAAATCCAACCTGAATATTCTCATTTTCTCATTATTTAACAGCATTCTTCCAAGTTTACGAATTAATGGTTTTATTTTTTTAGATCATACCAAGGAATTTTGTTAACCAAATTGATATGTGATCTTATTCAAAATTTCACGCAAGTATTTAAAGTCTTCACGGTATGGATGAATTTGGTTTTTCAATAAGACCCTCCTATCATGCACGCGAAACCTTGGCCCACTTCGATTTTGAATGTCAAGTTTGAAAGACCTTTTGATAGCTTGGCCCCTCTCCCCTTATAACCGTAATGGCATGGAATCATACCATACTCGGGCATGATTCCTTGCCACCCTTGGATCACCTTAAGCAATGTAAGAACCAAGGCATGTGTCAAAATTGACAAAGGAAAGTGATAAGATTCATGCGATTGAAAAAGGGAAATAATGAATCAAGTCACAATTAGACACGTCTTGATTCATGACCAGGATGGGGCCTACTATGTGATCGAGAAGTGCCCTAGTTCGTTGCCACCATACATGTGACCGGGCCTCACTTGATCCATGATCGAAACTTTCTTTACTTGCCATTCCCCTCTAATGATTGTCACCACAGTTTTTCTGTTCCTCATATTTCTATTACCTTTTTTCATACCACTATGCAATTGGTCCATACTGCTACTCTCTGATATAATGCCCTTGCGTGGGAGTAAAATTGAATGATGGAGTGTTGTAATATTGCAACTACATGTCAATCTAAGCTAATCTCATTTAATAAAACGCAGGCACCATGTCAATGTTCAATTGAATTCATGCACATATTGAGTGGCCTTCACAATGTATACAATTTAACTGAAGTTCATGCTAGTTTAAATTAATGATTGCATTTTTGTACAATTGTATGCCATCATAATATCTTCGAAGCACTAGCTCCAAGAATTCTTGCCACCATTTCAACAACAAAACGATGTCATTACTATGCATTTATAGTTTTATAGTCCAAGTTGTTTGAAGCGCCAAATTTAGAATGCAAGAGATTTGCTACTTACTTGCAGCCTTCTTAAATACATGCACAGTTCTTTCATGGAAGTTTCTTTGTAAAAATGTAAGGTTGAAGAGGTCATTGATTTTTTTATATGATAGAGTAGATTAATATTCTAGAGCATATTTTTACAGCATAATCAAGTTCAAAGTATAGTCGCATCAGTCTTCAAGTTATATGTTAGCGAACCTTTATTTTAACTTCTAAAAGAATACCTTACATTCTTTTTTTATTTCATACCAAGTTTTCTCATAAGGATGTTAAAGTATGGGGCCATCAATATTTCTCTACCTTGACATGAATGTCTATATAACTTATTAAATATAGTAATGTAAGCAAAAAAAAAAAAAAACTAATAATCATGATATGACCAAATTAAAATTCGAAAGGTTAAGAAAAATAATTAACTTGAAATATGAACAAAGGCAAAATAGAATTAAACTAACATTTAGAAAAATATGTGGAAACTATAGTCTTGGAGTTGCGCAACAAACATGTATTTTGCTAGTTCTATGTGGACTTCATCTGCAATTATCGCCAACTATTTTATTTTATCAATAGAGAGGTAAGATGGCCACATCACCAAAATATGAATTCACCAGCTCGTAAACGGTTCACTCTGCAATTAGACTAATTAAGCCTGCAAAAAGAAAGGAGAAATCTTGTAGACAATGGCAAGAACTTTCTATCATTCTACTTAGTTGAAATTAAAATGTTGCTTGTGTATCAAAATATGTGATCTAGGAAACTATAAATTAAGGAAGGCGTATCGTGAAACGTTACGAACTAGAAAAGAAATTACTCAAAAGATTATCTCTCATGGAAACATGAGAAGCACTGATGACGTCGAGAGATTCTATTCAGAAAAAAAAAAAAACTGATAAATTGCAACTAGCTCAAAAGGGAAGAAAATAAAAGCAGAAAGAGTACACTTCTTCATCGATTTATCACAATTGCACAGAGGAGGCATAGTTAGGAATTCTAAATTCACGTCAGCAACACAGAAGGCCTAAAATGACATTTTCGGTGTTTTAACTCAATCAACTGTTGGATAAGTGGCATTTGTTCCGTTGCCATTTCTTCTTTGGTTAGGTTTCTTTACCAAGTGAGGGATAAATATGTCCACCTGATTCCCAACTTAACTCGTCCTTATTAGTAAATCCTGGTTTAAGACATTGAACCATGAAAGCTCTAAGGAAAATAACATATCACATTCTTCCTACACTACACCAAATCCACCTGGCGAAGGAAATTAGAATGCGAGGCAGCATTGGGTGGCATTTATATTGGAATTTGAGATATGCCAATGATGAATTAAACTCGGGACCTTAAACACCCCCCCCCCCAAGGCACCTCTCTTCACATGAGTTGGCTACATCATGAACTTGAGAAAAACAGATGCTCTTATTCGAATTTGCCGGCTAATTCACTAGTAAGAAGACACGTTGGACTTGGAGTGATCCTACATCTAGACTGTTTGATCTCATATGTACTTTAAAGAGGAGAAATGTAATGAACATTGTTGACACCCGAATTTTTATCAATGGTTCAGGTATTTATTTTTTGCCAAAATATAAAAAAATACAAAAAAGAAGGTAAAAACAACAAAAATATAGTAATGAGAAAGATAACCAAAAAAAAAAAAAAAGGAAAACAGATAATAAAATTCGGATAGGCCATTTATGCCTGGCCCGTTTCCTTTAGCAAAATTTCCGGCCCACTCGGGCTTAGTCCCTGAATTGGCCCAATTTTCCTCTTACTTTTCCTATTTTGTTCCAGCCCAACCCTTTTGCTTTGGTTTTTCTTCTCGCTTTCTCAGCCCATTTTGTTTCCTCAAAAGCCCGGCCCTTTGTTCTCCTCCTTTGCACGCACACCCTCGTGAGAACAGAGCGTCTGTGACGCAAGGAGAAAATCCTGTTTTGGGTTGGCGTCGGCCATTGAAGTGGGGAGAAGCTGCAGGGAGCTTGGCTAAAGAGAAGTGAAAGAATCAACAAAAGGGGGGAGAAAAAATCTCTTTCGAAGAAGGAGAGAGCACTGCTTCATCTCTGCTCTATTTTGTTCGGTTTTGCTCAAGTTTAGAGGATTAAACTTACCCAATGAACTCACGAGAAAACCTTACTAAACTAAGATCGTTTTCGTCGCGATTTATGCTGATCTAGAGGTTGATGTACTGCGTTTAGACCGAGTACAGCATCAAATTTGGTCTCGGAACTTACATACAAAAAACGCACGCCACCTGTTCGATGATTTGCACATTAGACGTTTTGAATCTGACTTGGCATAATCGGATGCTTGATAATGTCTAGATCCGTAATGGTTCGTGTCCAGTACGCTAACTGCTGCGCTTCTTTCCTTTTGGATGCATATCATGCTCATGGTGCCATTTGAACGTCATCGGAGTCTAAATCCATCATTGTTTCTCTTGGTGATGATCGTGGTTAGCTAAGGCCGTGTTAGATCCCTCTACCTCTCTTTGAAGCACTTGTGTTTTGTCAAAATATGAAGGGAAAAAGTAAAGCGAGAAGAAGAAGGATAGGGATTTCAATGTATTTCTCTGACTTTCATTCAATGTACAGAGTTACAATATATATTACAGAGTACGTGTAATATAAAAGGAAATGATATAATGTACAGATTAGATCTGACTTTAATTGATTCAATAAAATCCTTATGATTTGATCTAATTGAATCTTTCCAAACTTTCTGCGTATCTTCCAACACTTTCCCTCAAGCTGGTGGCTTATAGATGTCCAAGACGCCAAGCTTGCTCAAGAGATACACATGCTGTCTTTGACACAGAGGTTTGGTGAAGACATCCGTCGGTTGTTCTTCTGTTCCAATTCCTTGTGTCTCGATCATCCCTTCTTGGATTTTCTTGCGAGTAAAATGACAGTCTACTTTTTTGTGCTTCGTTCTCTCATGCACGATAGGGTTGGATGCAAGTTTGAGGGCCGCATCATTGTCGCAGAATAATTTTGTTGGTCCCTTGACCTGCACTCCAAGATCCTGAAGTAACCCTCTCAACCACACTATTTCACATGTGGTTTTAGCCATGGCTCAATATTCCGCCTCTGTTGAAGATAACAAGATGGTTGTTTCTTCATTCTCCAAGAAAGCAAAGAATCCCTCAATTTGATACAAAAACCGGTTATCGATCTTCTGTTCATAGGACAGGTTGCATAGTCCGCGTCGCAATATGCAGTCATCTTCATGTCACACTTCCTAGAAAGAAGAATTCAAAGTCCAAGACATTTCTTCAAGTACTTCACAACCTTCAGCGCGGCATTCATATGAGACTGTTTCTGCTTATGCATGAACTGACTAAGTGTTTGCACAGCATAACTTATGTTTGGTCTGGTCATAGTTAAATATATGAGCTTCCCAACAAGCTTCTGATAGCCCAAAGGATCTTTGAGTATAGGATCTACCTCCTGAGATAGTCCAGCATCAATCAACCGTTGTTAGTTTAACATTTTGCTCAATCGGTACCACAGCTGGCTTACATCCAGATAATCTTGCTTCTGAAATGATCTCCAATGCAAATTTTCTCTGGCTGAGAGAGATTCCTTGGCTAGATTGAGCAATTTCGATTCCAAGGAAATATTTTGGCAATCCCAGATCTTTAATATGGAAAGTAGAATGCAGGTATCCCTTAAGACCTTTGATAGCTATTTCATCATTCCCCATAATGAGTATGTCATCTGCATATACATCAAGTAGATAGATGATGTACCTTGAGTTCATGTGAAAACAACGTAATCAAATATGGATTGTTGAAAACCAGCAGCTATCAGTGATTCAGCAAATTTTGCATACCACTGTTTGGATGCTTGCTTGAGTCAGTACAAGGATTTGCAGAGACGACACACTTTATTCTCTCCCCGTCTCTGTAAACCTTGGGATACTTCCATATATATCTCCTCGTCTAAATTTTCATGGAGGAAGGCATTATGAAAATCCATCATATGTAACGACCGGTCTTGAGAGGCTACCACTGAGAGAAAAGAACGGACTGTGACGTCCTTGGCCATGGGGGAAAAAGTTTCGTGATAGTCGAAACCCTCTTTCTGTGTGAAGCCTTTAGCCACTAGTCGTGCTTTGTATCTTTCAATCGATCCATTTGCTCGATATTTGATCTTGTATACCCATTTGCATCTGATTGCTTTGCGATGTGGAGGTAGGGTAACAAGATCCCATGTGTGATTATCCATGAGAGCCTTCAATTCTGCCTCCATTGCCGTTTGCCATCGTGGATCATTACTTGCCTCATGGAAGTTGGATGGTTCTTGCTCTTCAGAAATACGAGCAATGCAACATCGATGCGCCGAGGACAAACGATCAAAGGAAACATAAGAAGAGATTGGAAAAGGAATACCTAGTGAATTCCTGACTCCACATATGTAGTCTTTAGTCTAGGTAGGTGGCCGAGTAGCACGACCGGAACGTCTGGGTCGATCATCTTCCGAAGATGTAGCATTGTCTGGAATTTCCACAGGAGACAAATCTGAAGTAGGTGGGTCTGAAGGAACCTCATCATTCGGTCTTTCATCCTGGACATCCACTAAAGGTGTTGTGCTGGTAGTGGATTTGGAAAATCCCTATGTATCCGTCAATGAAGGAAGGAAGATATATCTAGAACCTTCAGACCTATCTTCAGCAGAATAGATTGGAGAATGTCCTGGTTCAGTGCCACCCTTGTTGTCGGCAAAAGGAAAGACAATTTCCTGGAATATAACATCTCTGCTGACAGAAAATTCTCCTGTACTTGGATCAAAAATCCGATATCCCTTTTGTAAGGTAGAATATCCCATGAAGATGCAATTGCGAGCACGTGGACTCATCTTATCTTTGGGTCCAACAATTGCAGCAAAGCATAGACAACCACAAACTCTTAAGTGGTTCAAGTCAGGCTCCTTTCCAAAGAGTATTTGGAAGGGAGATTGTCCATCAAGAATCTTGGTCAGCATACGATTTATTAAATAAGCAGCAGTCAATACACAATCCCCCCAAAAAATATCTGGAATGGAAGCTTGAAACTTTAAAGCTCTGGCAACCTCCAAGAGATGATGGTGTTTCCCTTCCACCACTCCATTTTGTTGTGGTGTATAGGTACAGGAGCTCTCATGCAATATCCCTTATGATGAAAGAAGATTTGTACATTCATGATTAAAAAATTCATTCCCATTATCTGTTCTTATTCTTTGCACAAGTTTCCCAAATTGGGTTTTTGACAAGGAAAGAAAAGTTCTTAAGTTGGACACAACTTGACTTTTAGACTGCATGAGAAAAATCCATGTGGCTCCCGAGTGATCATCCACAATGGTAAGGAAGAATCGAGACCCATCATGATTTACTGTATGATAGGGTCCCTAGACATCAACATGCAGCGGGGAAAGGATATTTTTTGAACGACTTTGACTCAAAGGGAAAGGATTACGTGATTGCTTTGCAAGCGGGCAAATTTGACATTGAGGATAAGGAAAATAAGAGCTATGACCCAATCTGGAGTGCAAAAGGAAATGTCTATCATTGGAAGTCGAGTTACACAATGATTTCTTATTACAAGGAAAAAAATTAGAATTTATCGGCAAGTTTTTCCAGAAAAACAATCCTTTAGAGAGACTATCTCAGCCCATCAGTGTCCCAGTCGAAAGGGCTTGAAACAAACAGGTATCAACATTGAAAAGAACTTGACAGGAATTTTCCTTACAGGCTCTAGACACTGAAATGAGATTAAATTGGAAGTCCGGAATATAAAGGACATCGGTAAGAACAATATGAGAATTAAATGTGACTGTCCCTGTTGTAGTGACATAAGCAGCATTTCCATTGGGTAATTGCACAGTGATAAAATCATCTAATTCTTCATTAATAGCAGAAAATAACCTTGTATCACATGCTATATGGTCACTGGCTCCTGAATCTATAATCTAGGTATTTTTAGAAATAGTACTTGCCAGGCAATAAGAAGTACCTGTAAAGCTGCTCCCCCTTTTTTGGACATCCAATTTTTGCAAGGCCTGCATAAGTTGCTGATATTCCTCATGTGTAATAGGCTGATTTGCAGAATTCATTGATCCTGAAATTTGATAGGCTGCTGCAGATATTTCTTTCCCCCTTTTTTCCTTTTCTCCAGGTTTGCCATGCAATTTCCAACAAGTGTCAATCGTGTGATGGGGCCGCTTGCAAAAATCACAGAATAATTTGCTTTTATTTTTCAAATTTTACCCATATCCTTTCGAATTTTGAGGACCGTTGGATCCCCTTGGAACGGACACATCTCCACCGTCCAGATCAAATAGAGCTCGCGCGCCTTTGGAGCCATAAGATCGTGACATCCGATCCTGTCCGTCCGCGGTGCCCCATTTATAGCCCCTTTGATCCGTGAACCCTAGCAGCCCTCGGTTCTCCGCGAACCCTAGTGATTGCTCGTGCCCTTTCTTTTCTAGGGTTTTCTCCTTCTCCACCATTGCCGCCAGCGCTAGGGTTTCGGATTCTTGCTATCTGACGAGGCAAGCCTTTGATTCTCCTCTTGCACCGCAAGTTGGAAGATCTAGCCGAGGGTTGGTGCTGGTTCCATGGCCAGAATTTGCGATCGAAAGGTGAGATATGAATCATTGAGTATGAGTAAGAATCGAGTTGCATTCTCTCTGTCTTTCATGGCTTTATATTGCTGGAAGGTCGATTCGGGCCCTTCCAGTTTTTCTTCAGTGGCTTCCAACTCATTCCAGAGTGTTGAAAGCCTGTTGAAGTACGTTGTCACCAATGTGTTTCCTTGCTTCAGTTCGCTGAGTGCTTGGTGAAGCGAAATTTTTTTTGCCCGATCCAATTTGTCGTACACTTCTCGGATGCTATCCCAAATGATTTTCGAGTCTTCTGTGGGTGGTAACCCAACAATGATTTCTAGGCTGATGCAGTTGCCGATCCATGTTCCGACCAATTGGTTACATTTTTTCCACTGTCTTCCCATTTTCTTGTCGATGAACCCCTCTTTGTCTTTTGTGATTAGGGCTCACCGAAATTCCCGCACCCAAGTTGAGTAATTTTCTAGACCTGTAAGAGGGTGGCTGATGAGCCGCAACTCCGGTCTGTTGGCAGTGGAGACATAGAGTGCGTCGCCGGGTTCTAGTCGACCTATGGCGGCCGCGAAAGGAATCGGAAGAAACCCAGGTGGGATACCTTGGTATGGATTTGTGAATTGCCCCTGAAGTCCCACATCGGAATTACTCAATCCGCCTGTCTGCTCTGGGCCGATGGTCGAGCCTGCCCTAGTGCTAGTTGGTAGGCCTCCGTCGCTCGACATGTTACTCTGAAATCCCGGCTGTGATGTGACTGGATTCGTCCCAGGGATCCATGGATCTGGCATCCATTGGTAGGGATACGCTGAAAATGGCTGACCCAGATTAAACTGAGCCGGAGAATTATGCCAATATGCATGTTGATTTTGAATCTGGGGTTGGCTGAATTGTTGTTTGGCCATGGAGGTAACACTGGAAGCCTGTGGGGTTGTTGTTGTTGTTGTTTGTTCATTTGGGTTGGAGGTGAGATTCTCTGGTTGGTTCATACTGAAAATTTTCCCTTCAAAAAAGAATGTTGATTCCTCTCGGCAACTCTTTTGCAGGATAGAGTTCCTCTAGGCAATCAAAAGAAACGAAGCGGAAGCTATGCTAGAGTCTTCGGCAACTCTGATATCATGTCAAAATATGAAGGGAAAAAGTAAAGCGAGAAGAAGAAGGATAGGGATTTCAATGTATTTCTCTGACTTTCATTCAATGTACAGAGTTACAATATATATTACAAAGTATGTGTAATATAAAAGGAAATGATACAATGTACAGATTAGATCTGATTTTAATTGATTCAATAAAATCCCTATGATTTGATCTAATCGAATCTTTCCAAACTTTCTGCGTATCTTCCAACATGTTTCGTTCGGTTCTGGATTGTTGTGTGTGACTGTTAAGTTAGAAGGAAATTATGTTTCGGTGGAAGATATGCCGGGGTTACCGTAGTGTAAGCCGTCAACGGCAAAAGTTTGACGACGGTCAGAGATGATCGGTAGTAACGGTTTGGTGACGGTCGGCAAGGTTGGTTGCCGACGTTGGAATCGTTGAGATTTTGAAGTGCGTTTGTGTGGTGAGCTTTGAGTCTTTCCACAGAGAATATTCGGCAAGTTGCAGGGGGAGAGACTGGCTTCGGGAAGAAGACGACTTAAGAAGGGGATGAAGGAAATTATATTTAAAAATTAAAAAAAAAGCTTTAAAAATTTAGGTTTAATCCGACGCGGGTCGGGTCCAAATAGACGGATTGGGTTAGCGAGTCGAACCAGTAAACCGGCTTGAATAACGTAAATAATAAAAAATAATAAAAATAAATCAAAAAAATTTCAACAAACCTTGAAAAATCAGAAAAATTCAGAAAATTGGAATTTCTTAGAAACTTTTGCTAGTTCTTCAATAGTTTTTTTCCTCTTAAAGTTTGGAAAATCCTTAAAAAAATGAAAACCCGAAATTGAATAAGCCTTTATGTCTTTACAATAAAGACTTTTGGATTGTCATTTTCTTTTAGAGATATTAGGCTGCTTGTGTGTTGTTACTTCAATTATACATGATTGCGCATTTTAATATTTTGAGTTTTTTTTTTAGAATGGTTAGGATGAAACCTAAAAATCTTCGATAAGTTGTTATGGCATTAGTTAGCACATAATCGAGTTAGGTACCGAAAGAGCATTAGTCTTAAGACTAATGTAATGAAGTACCCATTTTGAGATTTTGATCATGCATGAAATGAGATATTCTCCTGTATGTCACTAGTTTTCTAGTTGACCTAAATAAGTAAGCGGCGATTCTTTACGTAAAAATTTATATATAATTAATTGAATGAAAATCAATGGTCTAATGTCTCGTGAGGTATGGGTTTTGGAGAATCCAAGTCAACTAAGGGCCGTTGGCCCGAATTTGACAATACCCCTAAACATAATTCCTTTTATATCGAGGAACAGGTCGCGACAAACACTGGTATGATATTTCACTAATAAAAGAGCATGCCACGAACACAAACATGTCTTGGAAAAAAACTACTAGTAACACCACCAAGTTCTTGTGACAGTAGTTCGGACTGGCAGAAAACAAGGTATATGTAATTGAGTCCCTACTTGTCAACAAGGTGTGGAACCTTCCGAATTTTCGAGCTCTACGGTATTTCCCCTTTCCAGTCAAGGTTTGATACTTTACCGGTCATGCTCCAGGGATTTATATCTCTGAAGCACTATCATCAAAATGTTATTGCATGAGAAACGGAGTTGCCTCTGTGTTTTAAAACCTTGACGGGGCCACAAAAATTGGAAGCTCGAGAAGCACCAAACTTGGATCCTTCCTAAGAACAAAGTGATAAAATCGTATCGTAGCTCCAAAGGGAGGAAAACAAGATTAGAAGAGAGTGCACCCACGAGTTCACCACAACTAAAGGAAGGAGGAATAATTAGGAAATTCGGGGCCCGAAGTGACAGCTCCCAACGTTCCACTCCAGTTAAATCAGGTATACTTACCAGCAATACTAATGATGGGAGACATCGACCATTGAATCATCCCTCTCAATGAGCTCAAACATGCATACGTTTACCAGATACAAGCGAGTTTCTATCACGGACACGAACCAACTAGGTGCTTGGAATGCCACTCAAGTGGGTTGATGGATCCTCAGCTTCACCTCGCACAATCTGTCACAATGCCTAAGAGTTATGATGTGATTATTTCCCTCAATACGTTCCTTGCAGAATCCAAAGAGAATTGTCTGCCTGGATACATATTTGAACAAGCAATGCGTGATTATGAAAGACCATAATTAGAGGATACACAAGATGTAAATTCGCGGCACTAAGCACTTGGCAATAATTGCTAGCTTCAAGAGTTCTAATCAGCAGCCTTAACTATAAGATAGAGTGCATAATATGAAAGTCATCAATCTTAACTTGTCAAAATTTGTGCTTTTAGACTATATATAGGTTATGTAATATAATCTCGAATCTTAACCACAAGTATAAGGAAAAAAACAAACAAATTGAAAACTCGAACATCGACTAAATGGAGAATTCCACCGTTTGATCATGCCTGTATCTAAAGATGAAAGATTTACTGGACAATGGTATACATGTCTTGTTAGTTGACTTAGTATAAATGATTTAGCATAGATTGGTAATTGGTATTACCATGGAAAATCAGAAAAAGATTGATGAAATAAATTTACATCCCCTACACTATAGAGCTAGTGACTAACAATTCATCATGATCTGCACCACCAAAATATTACGTCATCAGTCAACATCTGGAAAGCTCATTAAAGAGCATCGAATAAAATGGAATGAGAACTTTAAGTGACACTAGTTTGAACATTTAATTGGTGAATTATTTAACTCACTAAAAGACTAAAGGCGGAATAGAAGTTAATTCTATCGTGTGGAAATCAAAATTTAGATAAGTTGCTTAAATAATTTTCGCATCCTCTTCACCTAGTAATATGGAGAGCTACACCTTCGGACCGTTGTGGTGAGCAGCTCGAACTTAACTGAGAACAAGGTAAATGTGGTTCAATCCTCATTCCTAGACGGGCTGTGAAATCCTCCGGATATTCTGCCTTCATGATTTCCGTTTTTGGTGAGAGAAATTTGTTCCCAAGATATGATGTCTTGCCGCTGCTCAACGAATAACACATCTTTGAAGCACTCTTCTCGAATATTATTATGTGAGAACCGTCCTTTTTATATTTGGCAACTATGATGTGAACATGACCAATGGGCTAATGCTCTATGAATCCGTGCCACCCTTTTCACAGTGAAACCATGTCATCGTATCACTTTTCTAGTTCTATAGGCCGGGTTGAACCACTCACAACCTTGAGAAGCATGTGTTTGAGAGGTCCTTTCCATATTTTCTTGGGAAAATTTTGGAATTCCCTACTATGAAAAATTTTAAAGTTACAAGCCCATGACACTAACTCATCATAGTCAAAATGAAAGTGCAGTTAAACTCTGCAGCATCGATGAATGATCAGTTTCCAAAAGAGGTTTGCTTCGGTGTAAGTGTGGATTAAATTTTAGTGATAGTTGCTTCATTTGAGAAGCATAAAGCAGGAGAAATCCACCCTATGATTAGGGATGCAATGACGTAGCACAGTCCATTACTTTTGGCTATGGGAACGTCGGGTTTGGCTGGACAAAATTGTCATGCCAAATCTAACGGTGGACATCAATTTATCTTGATCCTATAGTTGAGATGCTTTGTCATCCAACGGTTGACATCAATTTGCGAGAAGTGAGCACATGACATTCGGAAAAGAATTACGCTACCTATATAGGGCAAATCAGTTCATCACTTGTCTTGTATTCCATCTGTTAATTTATGCTTTCATTTGTTAGTTCAGCTAGCATGTCGTTCTTGTGTCATTAACTATTACGTTAAGTTTGGTGAAAGAAAAATGACTATCGAATTCTATTATATCACAACATTAAATTTGTAAAAATTAGGACAAACTAGTTCAAATTATGCAGATCCGATCAGATCTTAACGCTTTTAGGTTGTGCGATAAAATCCTAAAATTCGTTAAAAATATTGACAAGTACTTCACATTATTACAGCTAAAATTAATTTGTGGTCTTTTCCTCTAGCTCTCATGGGATGGCGGCACACCAGTTAGCACAAGGACCTCGGACCAAACCCCTCCTGTGATTAATCCTCCTTAGTGGTGACGAGGGAACTATATTTTGCTAATATGGTGCTCATTTGATAGTATATATCCTAGAAGTAGTTAAAAGCGGCATTATTAGGTTATATTGTTGGTCATAATTGATGAAGCTAACTAAACTACTTGGTTGCACCTGTTGGATGACATTTAGAATTTGATTGCCCTTTCATTAAAAGTTTTCAAAGTTTATGGTACATTTATCTATATTCTATATAGAAGCATTCATTGTATGGACACAAAAATTATGGACGATAAATTTGCATATATATATATATATATATATATATATATATATATATATATTTGTGTGTATTTAAATGTCATGTGTTTAAAAGATATTTAGTCTAATTATCTTAGTCGATTTTCCTAGATTTTTTTAGTATTTTATCAAGGGAAAATTCCAAAAAGGGACCCGAAGTACCATTTTTTTTTTATAAATAAGGGCCTGAAGTGGACATTGTTTCAAATAAGGACCTGAAATATCTTCATTTTCTCAAATAAGGGATTAAAGTGGATGTTATTTCAAATGAGGACCTAACGTGGTTATGTTTATTTCAAATAAGAGCCTGAAGTGGCTATATTCATTTCAAATAAGGACTCGTCTTTCCAGCGATCAAGGGTATTTTTGTCATTTGTCATTTTTCTATTTTTTTTTTTAATTTCTTTGTTTCCATTTTTTTGGTTGGTTCTTCTTCCTCTTCGCTGGTAGCCAGCCGGCCACTAGCAATGCCCACAAAGGGCTGGGCGAGGGATGGCCTTACCATGGGATGGCGACCCTCACCTAGGGGCCATCCGTGAGGTCGGCCCTCACCTGGGACTGACGAGGGCCAACCTTGCAGATGGCCCACGGGTGAGGGTCACCACGCTCAAGCAAGGCCGTCCCTCACTTGTGGCTAGCGTGGGTGGCCCTTGCCGGCGAGGCAACCCTCTCTTAGCCCTTTGTGGGCATCACCAGTGACCGGTCAACCACTGGCGAATGGGAAGAAGAAGAACCAGGAAAAAAAAAAAGCAAAGAAAAAAAGGTGAAATGCAAAATGACAAAAATACCCTTAACAGGTCGGAAAATTTAGCCATTTGGCGATTGACAAAATCGGGTCCTTATTTGAAACAACTAAAGCCACTTCAGGCCCTTATTTGAAACAACTAAAAACACTTTAGGTCCTTATTTGAAACAAAGTCCACTTCGGGCCCTTATTTGAGAAAACAATAACACTTCGGTTCCTTTTTTGAAATTTTCCCTTTTGTCAATTAGTTAGATTCGCAAGTGCAATCTATCCAAATTTATGTATAGTTAACATTTACTTCATAAATGAGTTTTGATGACTATGTATAGATGAATATTATTGATTTGTCTAGTCTAATAACTTAAGGTAATAACTATTACAAAACTATTTTTTTAAAAATGTTCAAAAGATATTTAATATCTAAGAGAGTAAAGGAATAGGTACGATGTACCATTTGCTTTTTTTGTGCCCCACGTCTTCTCGGAACAGCATATCCAGGCGAGTGTATAGATGAGCGAAGGAAAGTAGGGATGGCCACCCTTCTCAGGAGGGATTGGGGTGGAATAGGATTAGAGTAGGACCGACAAAAAAAAAAATAGGGATGGCGGGAGGGCGGTTCAGTTGGGCCCAGTACGGCCCAGATCAATTTGTGCCAGCTCCTTTCGTATTTTTTGTTAATTTTTTGGGGCCCGGTAGAATTTTTCTTTTAATCATTAATCTTTGAAAACAAAAATAATTCCAAAGTGGAGACTCTTGTCGTCGAGGGAGAAGAGGAAGACTCTTCTTATTTGTAACGTCCGTTGCGGTGAGCTCAGCCATCGCAAAGCCTGGACCCCGTTTCCTCCTCTTCTTCCCCCACCTTCCTCCCTCCATCCATCTTCTTTCCATCACCACTTCAAATCTGAAGAGGAGAAGATGGTCCAAGTTGATGTCACTGGAGAATTGCTCTTTTATTGTCTCGTCAGATTCTAATCTCCATCGGATAAAGACTCTCCAAAAAGCGACCTTCATCAAACGCTTGCATTTTCTGCTGAAAGATTCCCCACAGATTGACAATGCCAGTGCCCGATCGTTTCGAATTTAGGGCTTTTGTCAACGGCCGGAAAATCCCCAAATCCAAACTCCAGTCGGTGTTCGACCTTCATGGCGAAGATCCGAGCGGCCTTGTTTCGTGCCGAGGTTGCCGAAACTCGTAATCCTCCAATTCTGCTGCTTCAGGCCGACCCTTCTTCGGGAATTGGTCTTTCGTCTGATCTAACTGCGGTGGTACCGGAGAGTAGGACGCTTCGGATTCCAGATTTGTAGTGGTGGTCAGCGATGAGGACGAACGGAATTGAGGGTGATCTTATAATGGCAATGCCTTAGGCTATGGCATTTCGTGGTGAAGTATGGCGCTTTGGGATTGGTTGTGCGAGCATGAAAGAGGGAAGATTTGGAGCGTTTGCAACTTCCTGTGATGGTGCATCAGAGGGAGAATGAAGACAAGCTTCGGACTGCATTCACCGTGATCACAGTATGTGCTTTTATTCCCCTAAATCTATTTTTCAATCCTTGATTTTTTTTTTTTTTTAATCAAAAGTTAGTTGAAGATAATTGACTGGTACTGGTTCCTTCAGGTAGGGATAATCAATTTTCGAAAGTAATGATAGATAACGCGCACTTTTATAGTTCAGTAGAACAACATTGTTTTCTCGAATTCTTGATTTCCTAATAGCCTTCGATCAGCTTGGTTGTTTTCTTTAATCATCTCTTCTCTTACCTTGTAATGTATGGTAGTTAAGCAATTTGTTATAGGATGCAGAGCATGGGACGACTACAGGCGTATCAATGCGTGACAGGGCGGCGACAGCTTTGGCTCTTGCGTCTAGAGATTCCAAAACCTGAAGATTTCAACAGGCCAGGACATGTTTTCCCATTGAAGTACAGGGAGGGCGACGTCCTGAAAAGAGCTGGGCATACAGAGGCTTCTGTCGACCTTGCTGTATTAGCTGGTTGGTGCCTGTGGCAGTTCTCTTTGCGAGGTTGTGGATGATGATGGCTTCATGGCAAGATTACCTAAGCTCTGCGAGTTTGCGCAGCGGGAGAGCTTGAAAATTGTATCTGTTGCTGATCTAATCAGGTAAGTATCTCTTCCTAGCAATCCAATGCAAATATATCTTAGGAGACGTAGTTCCCAATTGGATCCAAATGTCGGCTTCAACTTTCAATTCTTTAAGTATTGGCTTTTTTTGCCAAGATGTTGTCCCAGCTACATCTCTCCTTTGAGTGGATAAGCCAAGAGTTGAAACTTTGGATTCCCGGGTGGGGTGGGAAAAAGAGTCTCTCATGGGGGGCTGATGGGCTGTTGTTTTACATAGCAAAAAACGAGAGAAGCATAAGCTATCTTGGTCTATTCTGACTTGTATATTGAGAAGCTTCTTATACTGTGTGATCGAGAAATGATTTCACGGCTCATTAAATGCATGAATTTATAGGTACTGCCGGAAAAGAGAGAAATTAATTGAATTTGCTGCTGCTGCTGCAAGATTACCAACAATGTGGGGGCCATTCACAGCCTATTACCATAGATCAATATTAGTTGGATTGCCCGTTGCAATGGTCAAGGTGAGATAGATTATGAGTGAATTGCTAGAACTATTGAAAGAATTCAGAAACTAGTAAACAGAGGGTTTCGAATGGATTAGTTGTAAATTTTGAGAATCTTGTTTGTGGCAGTACATTTTTCAACACTTCAATTTGTACTTCATCTTTTATACTTCTAGTGCATGATTTTGTTTGGGAATAATTTTACTGGAATTGGCTGTCAAGCTTTAGAGGTGAATAGTAGTGAGAAATCGATGGTATCTTTTAGGTGGAATGCCATTAAATATATCTTAAATTTTGTAAAGAAATATCTAATCATGTGTCAATCATAAATTGGAGTACCAAATACATGTTACTTGGAGAAGAAAGCTGTCTGGACAGGAATGGTTGACATGAGGAGAAATCATTGTTAGGATGTTGGTGAACTGATGGGCTGCATCCTACCATAATTATATTTTATGAAATTACTGACAAGCTGCCTATATGTCTCTGCAATTGATATCGGAATGATGTAATTTTGGTTAGAGATAGTATCCTTAGTTTCTTTTACTTTTATGTCCTCCCTTTAGACAGCAATATATAGTCATGTGATTCATACTCCATAGTTTATTGACTGAGCAGTGTGACGTTGGAGATGGTCAAGATGTCCTTGTCAGGGTACCCTTGGAATGTCTCACAGGAGACATATTTGGATCTGCTAGATGCAACCACAGCAACCAGCTTGCACTTCGATGCAGCAGCTAGAAGGGGTTGGTAGGGGCGTGTTGTTGTACTTATGAGGGCGCGAAGGAAGAATTACATGCCTTTATGTTAGTGCTTGCCATATTGACTAATACTGTCGATGCTGCTTGACCTGTGACCTGGGAGTCAGAACGATGATGCTGATGACAAACAACCCATTGAAGTATGCGGGGCTTAAAATTTATGGCTCGACTATTGCTGGGACAGTCCCTCTATTGACTCCCATAAAAATGGAGAATAAGAGATACTTGGGAGACAGAACGCTCCAAGATGGGGCACATCTATGGAGCGGAAGTTAATAGCCGCTTCGGCAATCTCATCAGCAAAAACAGCAAGCTGAGCAGTACTGTTTCTTCTGATCCAGCTGCGTCTTACTCGTAGGGGCTGCTGCATTGTTCGACTGCTAATGAATTATTTGGGGGGATACAAGCATGAATGTTGGGATACCTGCTGACCATGAGTTCTGGAAATTTTATGGCAATTTGGTTTATAATTATTGTAGGGTTCATTGTTGTTCTATTAATGTCATTCATCTGTTTTCTAAGGCGAAAACGAGGAAGACTAGCCTCTTAATGGAACTTCCTTTTGTGTTATTGATGGACGACAAGATTTATGCTTTACTCACCTTTCCTTGAATCTATATGTATTGGTCTCTAGAGACCGTTGCATATTCCATGAAAACAGAGTCGGTGCAGGACATTCTTTCTTTCCTCTTTTGGACCACCTCAATAGCGACAGATAAGGATTGCCTTTGACCTTTTATTCTATCGATCCCATGCTCCGCATGAGTTCGATTTTATACTTTGTCGAACAAAGGACACTATGCTAAGAGGTTGAGAATGAGCCACACACGTACCCGGAATTTTGGAAGATGGAATTTCCAGGTGTAATGTTCGCTACTCTCCAAAAAAAATAAGGAAATACATCACCATTCAATTACTTGCAGCAGAAAGTTTTGCTTTCTTTGATCTTAATAATTAAACTAAACATTGCGAAGCAGAGAATTTTCTGCAGGCATACCAAAGTTTATGCCTGAGTCTTGACATTCCCTCTGAAAATGGAGACTTTCGGCTTAATATCATCAATTTTAACAAGCTTGAACACACAAGCATCTCCTCCCTTCATAAAGAGCATGATCTTGAAGAAATGGGTCCTCCGATGCAAAACTTTGCCATTCTTCAGGGGTGTTTACGACGGCTTCTGCTTGGACACTTCTAAGGGTGAGGGGCCAACTTGTGCCTTGGTCGAGATTCATTTGGAATTCTTCTCTTCCCCCCCGTTAGCAAACCCATTTATGGTTGATCACTCGCAACCGATTACCGACCCAGGTAATTCTATTTGCTCATGGAAGAATTCCAGCTTCCTCCTGTGTGTTCTGTTCCTCTAGACCTGACTCTGTTGATCATTTGTTCTTCGGATGCTCGGTTACGGCTAGTCTTGGTGCATTTTGGGTGAATAAATGTAATTTCCCATGGTGGAATTCTACGTGGAAGGATAACTTAGATTGGGTTATCAAGCATTTCTCCGACACTAGCTTCTATCAATCGGTGGCTCGGTTTGGCTTTGCCGCCTTATGCTACCTTATTTGGAAGGAGAGGAATAACATCATCTTCCGCAACCAAACCTTATCCCTCCCGGCTTTAAGGGAACATCTTCGCAAGGTTATCAAGGATAGAGCCTTTACCTTTTCGAAGATCCGGATACGACCCGCAATAGAAGACTACAACTCAGTTGGGGTATCCATCCCTCGATCTTTGACTAAGGCGTTTCATTTTACTGGTCAGTACCTCCAAGATTCTGGTTGGTTTCTTTGCAGTACATCTCGATATTCCCCTTGCGTGATGAGGCGTCCAGTCTCTTCAGCTTTGAATGCTTCCATGGTGTCCCTAGCTCGCTGTCTTTCAGTTGTCTGGTTGTATTCCTTCTCCCTTGCGCAGGTGCCTTCGTCTTTCCCCTTCTCTTCCTTTTTGGCTGCTGTTTAGCCTGCTTCTAGCTGCTGTTCTTTCGTTCCTCTTTCTGCAGCTCCTTCCCCCCCTCCCCCCTTCCCCGGCACTCTTCCACTCTCAACTGGTTGTCTTCTGAGTGTAAGCCTTGGTGCCAGGGTCTGTTGCTGTACATTTGTGTAGCTCCTTGGTTCTTTAGTTATTATATATTTACCCTTTACCAAAAAAACTTTGCCCGCACTGTTCATCTTCTCTCCGGTGCAGAAGTCATCGCCTGAGGACAATTTGTGTAGTAAGTTGTTCCGTCTGAACCTAAACTAATTGTGTGGCTTTACATGAGCCAACTTAATTAAATAAAGCATCTAATTGGATAAGATATTCATTTCTGGAAGGAAAAGTTAAAAAACAAATGAATGTCGGAGGGAGCTCATTAAGAAAAACACATATGGAATCAAATGGATGAATAGATAGACAATCTATTAATCGATCGAAATTGTATCAAGAATAATGTTAGAGGTATCGAGACTAGAATCGATAGAATAGATTTACAAAGTAACGTGTAATATATAAATATATGACCATCGCCATTAGATATTCAGTCCACTAGTTAGAAGGCTTGACCAATGAGCGGGTTGGTATAGAAATCAGGCATAAAATTTCTTGCAAAGACTTGCCGATGATTTAAAATAGCTAATGAACTTTTTTCAAAAAACTAATAGGGTCTGAGCGGGTCTAGCTCTGCGTGCCGACCTAAAGAAGAAAATTGTTTGTATTGGCCCGCTTATTTGCACCTGTGGCTCGGCGGACCTCGACGATGTCATGAGGCCAAACACCACCTCTAGTTGTTAGAGATAATTAGCTCAAAAGAAAATATAATTCACTCAAACTCAACTGGTCCTATCCATCATGTTTAAGCTTTTAATTTATGCTATGGCTGGGAGAGTCTCACTAGTAATTCCTATAACTAAGGATTGAAAGTAATATTGGGTGCCGCTACAAACCGAAGATCTTTAGCCTCTACAAATTCCTTAGCAGTGAGTCTTGTACTTTTAGGTGATTAAATTTAAGTTTTTTCAGCTAATATTTAGGTAAGGTTCATGATTATTTTGTTCAATTTCATTTATTTTTCTAAGTTGAAAAGGTGCAAGACTAATCCTCTTGTGAACTTCCTCCTTCAATGTTAATGCTAGCTTTTAATATTATTCCGTGATGTTTTCGACCAATATATATTCATCCGTGATTATTTCAGTAAGTGATTAATAGACTTTAATATGAACCTGCTCGTGTATTGATCAACAGCTATTAAAAAATTGATGTCGGATTCTCACACGCCACGACAGTAATTTGGTTGAGTAAGACACCAAGAAGGACTTCACTGCATTTAATTCAAAACGCTTATGACATAATCGCACTTTTTAAAATTTTAAACTTGATTGTACATTAAGCAAGATGTTTAAGATCTTTTTTTTTTCAAGTTGCTTAAAAAAAAAAACGAATCAACATGTTCAGTCGTTTGAATGAGAAGAGAGTTGAAGGAAAAACAAAGGAAATAGGATGCTTGATTAAGTTATAAAAAATGAGAAGGGTGTGACCTAGGTAGTTATGCTGAGGTGGCAAATGGTGTGAAAATCATGTTGTTACCTATGTCTATCACCAACAGCAACCCCCTTCTTTTGCAAGACTATGATTATATAAGTAAGAAAGAGAGGAAATTGGAAATAGAATCACTACCTCAATATAAATTTTCATCATCTCAATACTTGACTGTGCCTCAGTAACTTCCAAATCTCCGTAACACTTGCAGCATCTGCCCTTCCCTTTATCAGTGACTAGACAATTGAAAAACATGAAAAGTGTAGAACCTATGGTGCTTTAGGTGTCGAACAATTTGAGAAGCAGAGGCAAGAGAGAAACAAATGGACGAGAATGACATTAATTGGATCTTACCTCTTTTATGTGCATTTGTTTATGCTGATAACTTTTGTATGGTTGTATTGAGATCACCCTCCCAGTTCCATGGCCACTTGTATTTGAACAGCATCGCAGATTTTAGTTTTGGTGTGCTTATCTTGCCCTTACAAAAGATTTCCATTTTTGGGCACTCTTCCACTTCTATTAAATACATGGATGGAAATTTGAAGATACAACTTGTGGTGGAGGAGAAGCATCCTAGGCTTGGCAAATTTTGCAATATCAATCTTTCTAGCTTCTCAAGAGAAATCACTTTCTCTTCTCCATTTCCATGGTTTGCCACAACTTCTTTCATTCTTTCACATCCAATTATAGTCATGTTAGTGAGATGCACCAAATTTGTGATTGCTGAAACTGTCACTAGATGTACTAATCCAGAAGAATTCTTCACCACTAATTCCGTCAAATTTTGGAAGGATGTTGCGGCTGGAAATAATGTTGTCACATTAGGACAATCCCAAACCTCAAATTTGCTAATGCTCTGAAGAATTTTTGTCAACAAATAGCCTTCTCTCCATACATGCTTTAGGTTGTGTAGCTTGCTTAACTTAAGTTCTTTCAAATTTTCAAGCACCATATTTTTTCCCTGGTCAACAAGCCCTTCATCAAAGAATATATCTTCAAAGTAACTACAGAAGATCTCAAGGCTTTGCAGATTTTGAAATCTTTGTAGGAGGAATATGGCAGGAAAGACGGCATTTTCATCATGAAAGCATGCCAATATTAGTGCTTTTGGCTTGCCGAAGAAGTCATCAGAAAATTTTCTGCTTTGTATCACCTGAATATCCTCGTCGCCTAATAAAAGTCTCTCTAAAGTGGGAATGCCCTACAAAATTGCAAATATAATGAGAGAAATAAATTCAACAAGGTTTGACAATAAATCATGGGCTCTTAGAGGCAAGCTTAAATCAATTAACTCCCATGGAAAGGGGCCTTGTTCTTACATTTCATTAATTTCTAGAGCCCTACATACGAGTCTCAAGCTTCTAAAGTTGAGCTACAAAATGCAAACTGTGAACAAATGCTCCACTATGGCCATTCGCCAACCAAGGTTGGCTGTGCGCCCATATTATAATGATTAGATAGAAAGTGAAAGAAATGTATTGGCATATGAATGATCAAACAAACGAATGAAAATTCATTTCACCAAGAAAACATCAAGAGAAAAATGGCCATCCCGCTGCGATTTGAAAAGAAATTGCTAAATGTCAGTGCCTGATTCTCAAATTTAGTACACAAGAAATTCACATTTTTGATTCACATTAAAATTTTTTAAGAGAATTATTAAGTAGAGGTAAGTATGGTAATCACCTTGACCAAATTAGTCTTCCATGAGAAATATCTTATCCTGTCAACAAAAATATGTCGGTCCTTGATATTTCAGGTGGCAAGATGCGCTCATAGTGTTACTAAAAACATTTTGGGTGTGCACAAATGAAAAGTGTGCTTAAAGATGTTAGAAATATCTTATGTTGCAATGAACTGATAGGTAAGGGGTTCATGTTTACTAAATTATCATTATGTGACAAGATTATGCTGCGCACATAAGATATATTGAGTGAATAAAAGAGTGAAGATGAAAGAGAGGAAAAGCAGTTGCAATCATACCCTCTCAAGCCAGAAGTCTGCTTCATGGTTAGAAAGGTCATGTTGATCACCTTTTTGAGCCCACTTGTTCATGGATGCCATAAAGGACAACAAGTTCAATTTGTCACAGTGGGTCACTCGCAATTCCTCCAAGAATGGCCAGTTCAAAGTGGGCAAGTTAGGGCAGAAACTCTTGAGTTGTGGCATATCATGGAATACCAGAGAAGTTAGTTTTGGAAAAAGAAATTGAGCAATAGTAGAGTGTGAAATGCCATCTCCACTGCCAACTATTTCCTCAAGCCCAGATGACTCTACTCGAAGTTCCTCAAGTTGGGTTAGACTTGTAGCCACCCAATGTGGAAACAGATTTTTAAGGCTCCTACAATTCTCAACAGTCACATTTTGTAAATGTTCAAAAGTGAGAGTATCTTGAGGACCGTCAGTCCATATTTTGCTTAAATTGTCCAAGTGGGAGAGAACTATTGACCAAAGCTGAGGAAGTTGTACCTGCCATATTGGAAAAATGGCACAATAAATTCGATTACATTGAGTGATGAACTCAAAAGGAATTTACAAACTTCCCTTCCTCTCACAAATCATAACATTCTAGAACTTGTTAGTGACACAATTAAGGAGTGCTTAATGCTTTCATTTCAATTAATTGATGACTAATGCCAAGTGTATTGCATTGGAACATCACATGAAAGCAGGTGTGACAAAATAAATTACCTTACTGTCCATACCACAGGTTTACACTCAAGCACAAAAAAGATAGGAAAATATTTTTCATTGGGTTATGACCCAAAGAATGTAATGATGATCTCAAATGCCACATGAAAAATTTTGCAATTTCCTAAAAGTTTCATGTCATGTGAGATGAAATTTTAAGGCAAGTTTCTTACACAAACATGAATTCCTAGGTAAATGCAATTAGTCTTCATGCACAAATGAAACATGTTATGCCAAAATAGATTGTGATACAAAAAAAATGAAACCGTTGTATGAGCTGCTGTGAATTGTTCATCTAATAGTCCATATGGAATTTTCATTTCATTATGATAAAATTTAATAAATTATGACATGCTATAATATCTCAATGACAAAATGCATATTTGCATAGTTCCCTAAGTCCACAGACCATGGAAAAAGACAAATTTGTCATACAAGTATTGAATGGTCCACCGGGATATCCGCCTTATTCAAATGATCCCTATGAGCACATTATGTTTGTTTACAGAAATCCAACCATGTTATGAGCTCCTATACCTTGTCCACTAAGAAGTGGGTATTGACATTTTTTATCTGGTTTCGATAAAATTAACAAAACTATAACTTCTCACTACCAAAAAACAGAATGATTATTTCCATACTTCCCTAAATCTATTAATATTCTAAATTGAGGAGTATGATGAGTTTTTGAATTATTTAAATAATGTGGCGGATACCTCATATTTGACAAATAAACGAAATAACATCATTGCAACTTGTGAGTAACAAAAATGAGTTGACTAGTTTCATACTTCTCTATCTATTAGTATTCTAAAATGAGTATCCTGATGGCCTTTTGAAGTATTCTAACAATGTGGGAATATGACAACTCAAAAACGACATATTAATGGCATTGGAAGTAAATGCATAATTAGTAATAACTTTTATCATTGAAAAGTAAAACAAAGTGTGGATGCTTATTATGATGAAACGCTTTACTCACAAATAACAATAAAAAAAATAAAAAAAAAATGGAGAAGTATTAGAATAGGAAAAAACTCAAGCATTTCCCCATAAAAAAAGAAAGCAATAGTTAAAGGGCCACACTGTTTTTTTGCTCCTCATTTGACTTAAGACACTTCATATTACAGTGTTTTGACTATATTATCCCTTATGTGGCCCACCTTTTGGTATTATTCTCTTTCTTTTGTATATTTATTTCTTTTCCTTTTCCTTTTCTTTTCTTTTGTCGTGGGTCTCAATTTTCTTCTTCTTCTTCTTCTTCTTCTTCTTATCTTTTCCTTGCCATTCCCTCTTTTTCCATTTTTCGCTTTAGACAAGCCTTCTGAGCATGCGTAGACTCTAGAAGGAGGATTGCTGGAAGAAAGATAAAGCCAAAAGTCCCAAAATTTTGATTAAAAGACGAAGCATTGAGTAGTGAATGCATAGAACTCAAGCTGGCAATCGCATTCATAGAACCAAAAGGAAAAGGACCCCTACACAACATTTAGGTTTCTGAGCTCCTATAAAGAGATAACTGATGAATCCCATTGAAGCACATTGGGTTTAATGACCACGAGGGAGATCGGAGTCGCAGGACATTGATACACGTCATTGAACAATACGAGGATGTCAACGATTAGGTCACGAGTCGTCCCCTTACCAGATCCTAGCACTGGGACTCCACCCTCATCCTCTCCAAGTGGCTCTCTATCGAAGCTCACTTCCGCCCATTCCCTCTCATCGGCAAGAACATCATTGAGCTCGGCTGGGCTCCTAGGCTCACTGTGGCTCGGTTCAGGGCCAACCATGTCGTCCTCACTGATGTCGTGCTAATCCGCCCAGGTTGAGGAGAAACGTGGAAGCAAAATGCTAAGGGGAATGAGTGGAGGTGAGGGGGGGGTGGTGTGGGGATCAGAAGAGTCAGCGAGGGAAATTGGGGAGAGTCGGATGTCATGTTGATAAGCACATGTTCTTAGACACGAAGGAGGGGATGGGGTTGGGAAGACGCTATGGGGTTGTGTAGAGAGAGTGTCCCTCTCTATTTCCAAATTGCTTAAATGTAGCTGATAATGAAGTTGCGAATGGTGAAGAGCAGACAATAACGCCAACAAGTTTAGTTGACATTTTCTATCATATTTTGCTCTTCCTTTTGAGCTTTTGTCGGGCACTCACGTGAAGCATTTGAATGTTTTTAGAGGAAAAAATGGGAGAGAACAAGACACCAAAGGTGTGTCTGAAGCGGCAAAAACATGGAAAAAGAGGGAATAGAGAGAAACGGTATTGTCGATAGGACACTAAAGGCATGGAAAGAGAAGAAAGGGGAGGAAAGTGGGACCCGTGAAAAAAGAGAAGTAGAGAAAAAAGAGAAGCAAATAATGCTAAAAGGTAGACCATATAAGGGACAACAAGGTCAAAATATTATGATAGGGAGTGTCTAAACCAAATGAGGAGTGGAAAAAGCACGACTCTAGTTAAAACTTGTAAAGTATTTGTAACAAAAAAGGAGTGATGGTACAAAAAAAAACTAACGTGAAGAGTTGGTGGTGTGTTTGTTGCCTTTTTAAGAAATGATGGAAATCGAAACAAATTTGGTAAAGATATTAGTTTGTGTTCACTGAATTCAATGAAAATAAATTTGAAAATTGACTTTTATTCTTCCAAAAATTAGATGGTGGCGTGTACATGTATTTCCTTATTATTCTACTTCGACGACAACCTCTCCTAAATTCAATTTATAATCAATAGTATAGTGAACATTGACTTTTATTGGCTTATTTGACATTAAATACTAGTCTCCCTCTAATTTTTGGAAAGTTGCCGTGATGACTTCTTAGAAAGTTCCCTCAGTTTGAATATCAAAAGAGAAAACGTTGCTTGCCATTAATTTACAAAGTAACAAATCTTTGATTTATTTGTTTCAAGTTGAACATGCAATTGGTTTTCAGTTTACCTTATTCGAGAAAACTAATTCTTGATTTGTGATTTCAGTTATTGGGAAGATTTCGGTTTAACCGATATGTGGATGGGTTTATAGTTATTAAGTTTTAGTGGGTGTTGTTGACACCTAACTACAATATCTTTTAGCCTGTAATAGATAATCAATTTCTTATCCTTAATTGATACCGTGTGCCCAAGATTCGAAGGCAAAAACAAATGAAAGAATAAAAAGTGGATGTTGCACTGCATTGGAACTAAAATTGTTTCATGCAAAGCACCGGCGTTTCATTGGTACTCCCATTTGACAAGATAACTAATCTTATAATCAAAAGCAATGGATTAAGAATAAAAGACTGACCTGTGGGCCGAAAAGTGAAGGACTGCAGTGGTCAATCTCCAGCAAGGATTGTCTAGTCAAACTACTCATCTTGGGGCATTGGGCAATGGTCAACGTTATTAAGTTGGGGCATTCCAGTATTTGATTCTTCCCTGAAAGGAAGCTAGTCAAATTGGGCAAGCATTCTAGCTTCATCCTCTGAAGATATGGGAATGTAATCTTCTCCAGTGTGCTTCGCTGCCCTTCTTCCTCTTCGATCACTCCTTCCATCTGATCACACTCCTTTATTTCCACTTGACTTAGATTGGCAAGACATTGAGTCATCGATGGATTGAAAGCATGTCTCAAGTTGCTGCAATTATAAAGGGTTATATCATATAGAAAATTGTAGGGCAGCAATCCTTGAAGATCTTTGTTCCATAGTCGCCTCAACTTTGGTAGATTCACCAAGTTCAAAGTCATGAAGGAAGGTATCATCCGAGTTCTTCCCAAACCCACCAACCCTTCAAGATCGAATATTTCTTCTAGAGACTCACAATCACAAATTTGCAAACTTTCCATATTGACTAAAAGAAGCATCAATTTGGATGGAATAGCATTAATAAACGATGGACATTTATCCACCATCAATGATTCTAATTGCCAAGATAACTTGATGGGATTAAGTTCGCCGTGCCATTTTCCAATTAGCTCGGGGAACTCAGATATCTGTATAAACTTCATTGTAGCAACCATTTCCTGTTAGAAAAAGCAACATTAATGTAAACTTCTAGTTAGCAAATAGAAATTACTCTATTGGTGATAAAGACCATCTAATTGCACATAATTTGGTAATCGATGCATACCATTTCTTCAAACATATTTTGGATGGTGATGTTGAGGTTTTCCTTCCAAAACCACGTTTCTATTGATACTTGTACTCTATCCAACTTTGGCGCCTCTATTGGTCCCCTGGAGAAGCACTTCATCCTAGGACATCCACTCACTATGACATCTTCCAAGAGAGGGAACATTAAAGTGTATTTAATTGAGCTGAAACATCTCAACCTTGTCAACCCATCAAGCTCAATATACTTCAATTGATTGAAAGCCACCATAAGCCCCTCTTCACCTTCCTCGTCACAAATGACTTTCGTCAACATTTTACAGTTACTTATCCTCAATTTTGTGAGTTCCACCAAATTTCTAGCTATAGTCGGAGTGAATATAATGGACAACCCATCACAAAATGACATATCTAGAGTCTCGAGGTGTTGAAATTTTTTTGGAAAGGGTAATATTTCATATGGAGATAATCCATCGCAATATGACACTTCTAGGGTCTTCAAATGTTGAAATGAAAATGGTAACATTACTTCTATCTCATGACTTGGACCTGCTATGGCTTCTATACTAATGTTCAGCTCTTCTCGGTAAGATTTTCGCACAACAAGTTTTTCCAAGTTGGCTAAGCTCTGAAAAAAACATGTGGATGTTGCGAGTTCCATCGAGAAATGATGAAGCTCAAGAACTCTAAGCTTGCTGAAGAATTCTCCATCATCAAAATGCCCATGCCACATCTCCATCCATCTGAATAAATCCAATTTTAACTCTTGCAAATTTGGGAATGCACCCTGAGAAATTAGTCAAATTATAATCTAAAACAATCTTAATTAAAAAAGTATTCGTGTGCAGTGATATATGCTCTACATATCATGCACAACGCCTGATTCTTAAGATGTTGAGTCTCCTGTGATTCGATAGAAGGACATGCAGGCTCATGGAATAGACATCATCACCAATCTTTTATATTTGACTTTATACCTATATTTGAACTCAAATAAATTCCTATATTCCCTTTCTATAGTTACATACCTTACAAACATAACTTCTCCATCAATCATAACAATAATTGCGCAAATTTCAGGGATTAATGTCAACAAAAAACATCACATCTTTCTGTTTTTAGCATAAAATCAATCATCTTTACATAGTCCAATTTAGATAACACACTTGCAACTCTATGATATCACACCCCATATTATGTATTTTAAATCTTCATGATACTTAAGAGAGAGCTGAACCATTAGAATTAAATTAAACCTTTTTTTTTAAATTAATGGTTGTTCATTACATCAAATATTGACAAGAACTTTACCTATATATATATATATATATATATAGACAAGAATTTTCATTCAATATTTGAAGAATATATGATGTTTCCATGTTGTAATAGTTCTATTGATTCGAGGAGAGTCATGTAGCTTGAATCTTAATATGTATAGCTACTTGCATGAGATGTTTAGTTGTGACCTTAATCATCACTTCCAATATTCACCATTGAAGCAAAACATATAATGTTGGGTCATACCTTTTCTATCATGAAAAGAGGTTGTTTATCAAGTGACATCTCATTCTTAGGTTGCGATACAAGTATCTCCACTTTGTCACAGTCAAGCACCTCTAGGGTCTTCAATGCTGGCCAATGTGAAGCATGTTTTCCGATGTAGATGCACTTCAACTCTACTAGATGCTCAAGCTTGAGGGAGGTCAACTTTGGAAACACAAACCTGGGAACTTGTCCGTCTTCCTTCTCGATGAGTTCCACAATGCCACATTCATTGATCTCCAACTCCTCAAGTTGGATTAGATGTATTGCTATTGAGGCTAGAAATAGAGAGGTGAGGCTCTTGCATTCAGAAACGGTAACAAAACGGAGACACTGAAATTTGACTTGATTGTGGAGTTCCTTATCCCAGACACACTTTAGCTTTGGTAATCCACCTAACTCTAGCCTTTTTAATGGCAAATGAGCAACCGGATGTCCATCTAGAGGATTTAATGGCTGAAGTTTGAAAACAACTTCAAGCAAATTACATGTTTTTACCTCCAAACTTTCCAAGCTCCTGAGCCGTCCAAGAATGCAAGAAGGAACAATGTTGAATAGCTTATCGCATCCCCACACCTTAAGCGATTTTAGTTTGTGGAAAGAATCTGCAGCAACTTGATTGTCCCATATTATCTCAATATTATTCATGAACCAAATTTCTAATGTCTCTAAGCTAGGAAATGCAACCTGCAATATTCACCGATGATATTAGTGATTCTATTAGATTAATAGTCCATGAAGTTTCATTACATATAGAAGAGCTCACTTGAGGAAGTGTTAGCACTAGAAAGAAAACAATGGAGAGATTGAGATTAAAAAGGCAACTAATCATTCATCAAAAGGTGCACTACAGAAGTAGCTGCTTGCACCATCCTTGAAATCAAATCATGAGTTTCTTAATTGTCGTAAAGAAAAATGACAATATGCAAGGAAACACATGGAAGAATTAATGGTCCCAACAATCTTGGTCTATTGTTTATAGTCGTCTTATTAGATGAACGCATCCTCATCTTGTAAAGGTCATATGAGAGATTTGACAGGCCGCACAAGTCTTCCCATTTTTTTTAAGGACAATTCAAAAGGCAATATGAAATTTTTAAAATACAAAAAGGACGATATTCCTTATTCGTGGTGGGCCTTCATTTTGGCATGGTTGGTTGTGTTGTTTCTCCACAATAACTATTCTACTTCAATAAAGTAATCGCGGTTGACTTGTCCATATTAGCAATTTTCCTTTTTTCATTTTACTAAAAGTAGTTTCATGTTTCATTTGGACAAGTCTAGCTTCAAAATTAGTGTATTAATCTCCTTACTGTCTTTGTTAGCCCGTTAGGTTTATGTTGATTTTACTAATTTGCTAAAATTAAACACGTGTGATACAAATAATATTACTATTTATAATCTTTAATATCTCTAAAATATAAGTGAAATATATCAAGGACATCATCACTTCTCGTTAAAGTCAATATCAATTATTTTTATTCAATACTATATCACTCTAAAGCAATTAAAAAGTTAGGCTAAAATAAAACAATGAAAAATGGGATTGCTTGGGTCAAAATGAACAAATCTTCCTTATATCATTTTACTATCGAAAGAACTCAATATTTTAGTTCATACAAATAATTAAGTCCAACTATCGAAAATAGTCCTAAATATCTCATTAAAAAAGATTAAAGTCATCATATCAATCCTATTGAATGGCCCATTTAGTTAAGTCAAAGTGGATCAGCCCATAGACTTCTCTATTTCATTTTCCATTAAAAACGTCCTTCCACCGTCCACTCAAGAAGTTACATGAGTTGACTAAAATAGTTATACCACAAAAACTTAATGAACGTCTGATGAAATTGAAGATCGTTATTATAGTTTCTGGATTATCAACGGATCGCTCGGTTTCATTATTGACAGCTTGATTGGTTTGATGATACGGGCAAAAGCGTTACCTTGAACGAGGGGCGCTTTGAACAAATTAAAGTTCATAGACCAATCGAATTCGATGGATCATCATCTAGAACTCAAATAAAGCTCTACCACCACCATCAATTTTATGTGGTGGTCGATGAACAATTTTAACCTAAGTTTCAAATCAATGTCACGAGCCATCTAACGCCTCTCTTTCCCCTCTGTGGACCACCACATCAAGAAGAAAGACCTAACCCTGACATGGCATGAAAAGCATCCTTACATTGCCACACAGCAAAAGCTTTCTATAAGAAAAAGCCAAATGCAACACAAAGCCTTACCGGAGTCCACCGCCCATTCTACCTTTCTGCCAATGGCCTCCTGCCACGTCACATAACCCCCCAATTTTCAAAATAGTACCTCAAGGAGTCCCCCCCCTACGTGAGAGACAATCCCGCAAAGCGAAGCAATTGACACCAGTCGATTAGTGCCATCAAAGCGCACTAGGGCCTGCACGACGCAACTGCTGAGATTGCGTATGTGGCTCTTGAGCTACCTGGGATCACGTAGTCTCGCAGAGCAGTGGAACAATAGGCCATGGGTCGCCTTAAATTCACTAATGTTGGCATGTCGACCACCCCCCACCAACTAGGTCGACAAATCAGAGCCCTACACGGTGCCCGCAATCAACCCCCTAGCCCGCATCCATAAAAACGGTCGAGCGATGAGCAAAAACTAAATTGCGCAGTTTGGCATTTAAGATAGAATCGGGGCTTTGGGGGTATGGTTAATCTGGAAGCAAGAGCTCCCTTCCATCAGGAAAAAAAAATTGTAAAAAATAGATCAAGTAAGTGTAATGAAGTCAAGTGAGTGTAATTATACATGCCCATGAGAACTATTAAAATTTTATACATAAAAAATATAAGAATTGAAAGGGCTAACAATTTGTAATACAAATTAATATATTCGTAAATGATTATCTGACAAATTCAAAAATGACATGACTTAATACGAACATGATATAGTAAGTTTGTGACAAAATCAACAAAAATATGGTGTTGTCCAATGAACATGAAATGCCAGGCAGTCAATTTTTTTTTTTTGATAGAAAGTACTTATATTTAGTTACGTTTGGATGAAAGATGCTAACGTGGAAGCTTTAGAATGCTCAAAGTACTTCTCTCAAAAACCTACACCTACCAAACAAGCAGAAGCTGATAGACTCCTTTACATGATTCCTCTTTCTTTAATTACTAGGTAATTAGCAGAATTCTCGTGCGTTTGCATGGGCATGGAATTTTTCATTTTTGTGAAATCAGAATATGTTTTAATACAAATAATTAACTAAATTGTATCTCATTTCTTATGAATCTCCCTTTTTTTTTTAAACAAAAAGTCTAAATTCTTAACTTGTATTATGTAAAACATAGGGATTTGATAACATTTAAAAGTTCTTAATTGTCATCATTATATGATGTAGTGTGATTTTTTATATAAAATATAACATTATTGTGATAACGAGAGAAAATTACAAAACTCATCAAAAGAAACATAGGAAGAGTTACATTGCTATTTTGCAATGCTAAAACTCATTAAAACTAATGGTCTCAAACAAGGCAACCACCTATGAGAATGAGGACTTCGCGTTGGAAGCAAGATGAGTGGAAAGTACAAGGAGAGTTTAAGTGATGCTCATTATGAATATTAATGAAGAAGACTCTATATTAAATATTTATATAAATTTTCAAGTGAGGTGCTGATTCGGCGACGAAGTGGAAACAATAGCACATTTAGAAAATTAGCCATGTGTCTGCCACATTGATAGTTTGCCGGAAAATTTCGTATTTTTTGTCAAAATCATTTTTATTCAAAATTATATCACTCTAGAACAATTAAAAAGTCAGGCTAAAATAAAACAATGAAAAACAGGATTGTTTGGGTCAAATGAACAAATCTTCCTTATATCATTTTACACTCGAAAGAACTCAATATTGTAGTTCATACCAATAATTAAGTCCAACTGTCAAAAATAGTCGTAATCTCATCAAAGAAGATTAAAGTCATCATATCAGTCCTTCAAATGGCCCATTTAGTTAAGTCAAAGTGGATCCGCTTGTAAATTTTTCTATTTCATTTTCCATTGAAACGTCCTTCCACCATCTACGCAAGAAGCTAGATGAGTCGACCAAAATAGTTACATCAAGAAAACGAACATCTGACAAGATTAAAAATCGTTATTATGCTTTCCAAATTATCAAAGGATCGGATCGCTCGCTTTCATTATTGATAGATCAATCGACTCGATGATACGAGCAAAAGCATTACCTCAAACGAGGAGCACTTTGCACGAATCAAAGTTCATAGATTAATCGAATTTGATGGATCATGATCTAGAACTCACACAAAGCTCCCCACCACCATCAATTTTATGTGGTGGCAGATGAACAGTTTAACCTAAGTTTCAAACCAATGTCTCGAGCCATCTAGCACCTCTCTTTCCCCTTTGTGGACCACCGCATCGAGAAGAAAGATCTAACCCCAACATGACATGAAAAAACATCCTTACAATCCTACGCAGCAAGACTTCCTACAAGAAAAACCAAAAGCAACGCAAAGCCCTGCCAGGGGCCCATCGCCCATTCTCCCTTTCCGCGAATGGTCTCCCATCATGTCATAAAAAACCCCTACTTTTTTTGACTTTCAAAACAGTACCTTAATGAGTTCCCCAAACCACCCTCCCTTTATGTGAGCAACAATCCCATGCACCCGAGCACTCGCGACCAATCGATTAGCGTCATCCAGAGCGCCAGGGCCCACGTGGCGCAACAGCTGAGGTTGCGTCTATGGCTCGCGAGTTACCCGATGCCCAGGATTCAACCGCAGCGCATGCACGTGGCGGACCTGGATTGGTGCGATCACGTAGGCTCGCGGAGCAGTGGAACAGTACCCAGGTCGCCTTAAATTCACATATGTCAAACTTATGTGATCTTCCCTAGTGGCCACCCTTCCACCTTAGAAGGGGGAGGTTGGGGGTTCAAATCCCCACCTTCTCGGGGGGGAGTGGGGTGGGGACGATTTCAGGAGTGGGTTTCGACTCCCACGCCCTGTAAGGAGGCAGGGCAAAAGTCTGAGAGTGAGTGTTAGAGTAGGATTAGAGTAGGAATGATAAAAAAAAAAAAAAAAACTTATGTGATCTTCTCTCTCCTCATGTTTTTCTTTCTTTTTTCTTTTATTACTTTTCTTTCCACACATGCGTGCATTTATAATTGGAATTTCTATCTTTTCTTTTTTGGTTCTTTTCATATGTTCTCTTAATGCGATTTTGCTTACTTCCCGATTGTCTACTCAATAAGGTCTATGTTGTAATAAAACTATCCAATATTTACAATTTCTTTTTAGCTAGCTTTTGATGAGATCTTGATTTTTGAAGCGACTCCAAAAGTGTTGACTCTAAAAGAGGATACTATTATAATTTTATACATAAAAAAAAAATATAAGAATTGAAAGAACTGACAATTTGTGATAAAATGACACGAATTGATATGAACATAATATAAGTAAATTTGTAGCAAAATTAACAAAAATATAGTGTTGTCTAATGAACATAAATTGCCAACTAGTTGATTTTTTATTTTTATTTTGATAGAAAGTACTTATATTTAGTTATATTTGGAAGAAAGACGCTGCCGTGGAAGCTTCAGAATGTTCAAACTAGTTCTCTCAATAACCTATACGCCTACCCAACGAGCAAAAGTTGAGAGGCTCTTTTTGCATGATTCTTCTTTCTTCAATTACTAGGTAATTAGTAGCGTTCTCACTTGTTTGTATGGGTGTGGAATCTTTCATTTATGTAAAATCGGAATATGTTTCTAATACAAGTAAATTAAATTGTATCTCATTTTATACGAATCTCCCTTTTTTGAAGAAAAAAAGGCTAAATTCTTAACTCGTATTATGTAAAACATAGAGATTTGATAATATTTAAAAATTCCTAATTGTCATTGTTATATGACATTGTGATTTTATATAATAATAAAAAATATAACATTATTGTAATATTGACAGCAAATTACAAAAATCATCTATATATATTTATATAATAGGAAGACTTGCATTGCTAATTTACAACGCTAAAACTCATTAAAACCGATGGCATCGAACAAGGAAACTACCTATGAGAATGAGGAATTCTTATTGGAAGCAAGATGAGTGGAAAGTACAAGAGAAGGAGAACAATCATCTTGCAAATTAAAAGTTTTGGTGATTATATTAAATATATATATAGATTTTCCAGTGAAGTGCTGATTCGGTGATGAAGTGGAAACTACAGGACATTTAAAAAATTAGCCACGTGTCTTGCACATCAATAATTCGCTGGAAAATTTCGGATTTTGTGTCAAAGTGCATAAATTATAATGAAATGAAATTTATTGCCTTAGATGATTAAATAAAAGTTCAATGACTATATTACAACATCTTTTACTATATAGTTACCCCAATTTTGAGAATTAACAATTGAGCTTTAATGGTGCAGTGATTATGTGGAACGCAATCAATTTTAACCAAAGGGGGCTCTGGTGATTATGCTTAGTCTCCAGTATAACTATTTATTGGTTAATTTTAATTAGTTAGCTGGATGGCATAATAGTTATTTATATGCATATATCTTAATTCTAATTTCTTGACAATTTGATGTGATTGATCCCACTCTTGTTGGTGTGAATTGAAACTTGCCAATTATTTGTAGCGGCACGTGGCAACTTGAAATGCTCAGCATGTAAACTTCTAAAATGTTATAACACATAAAATTGATGCCTTTACTCCATCAGATTTTTATTATATTTAATATTTGACATAAGGTTAATCACTTACCTCTTGATTGAAGAGGACAACAGAGCATGATTTGACACAATCCTCATCCAAAGCTTTTGGTGTACCTGTGATCAATTTTTCATCAAATGAAAAGAATGTCATCTTTTGCATTGCAAGGATGGATTAATCTAAGAAAATCTTCAATGATTAAAAAAAATAATAATCTTACACTTTCTATGAGAGAAGCATGTCAAGCTTTCCAACGTTGTCAAATCTAACATGGTTAACATTGGGAAAACTAGAGTTTTTGATGTTTCTATTCTCAACTCTTCTTCCTCCATAATGATCGCCTCCATGTTCTTACAATACCATACGCATAGTTCTCTCAATTGTGCAAGAGACTGAACCATAGATGGGAAAAATAGAAACCGGAGGTTGTTACAGTTATACACCTTTAATTTCTTCAAATTATGGAATCTCACAATTCCACAAGGGTTCTTGTTCCATATGCACCTCAAGCTTGGTAATGCATTTATATGGATGGTGTTTAGCTCAGAGAGAGTCTCAATATTTGCACTGGCACCTAGTCCGTCAAGGTCAAAAATTTCTTGCATTGAAATGCAATCTTGTACCTCTAAAGTGTGTAACTTGTGTAGTTTTATTAGTGACCTGGAGTTGATAACTTTTGAGAGAGATTTACATGAAGACAGCTTAAGAAATTGGAGATTGCTCGGCTCCAATGGAGATTCATCGGTCCATAAATCTTCTAGATTGGGAAGTCCAGCCATTGTCAAGGACTCCAAGGATGGGATTAAAACCTAACGAATAAACCATTAGCAAAGAGCAACCAAGAAACTTGCGCGCCATAGCAGGTATTACATATGGTTACCGAAGGAAATTTACAAACTTAAGATAACTTTTGCCTTTACATATATCTATGATAGGGAAGCTGATTTGCAATCCGGAAAGATATCGAAAGACAACTAATAAACTTCATTTTTTATTTACAATATACTCATGGATGTTACTATTCATTGATAAACCACTCCCTCTTAGGTTATGTTATTGTTGTGACAATATATGACTCATTTTATCGAATGATTGCGAGAAAGTACTATACTATCTCACAACGGAGATTACTACAATGAAACAAGAATAAAGAAACCATAGAATGACTGTGATTATGAAAGATATAGGCAATTTACTTATAATGGAAATTATCTCATTGCAATAGTTGATCAATGAGGCAAGATTGCAATCATGAGAAATAAATTATTATGTTGTAAGACCTTAATTACTACATACCTAAGGAAACTTAGCTCTGGCAAAAAAAAAAAAATTAACTTAGCAATTTCAAGAAGTAATTTGCTACTTCAGAAGGGAGGATTACTGTCATGATAGTTTTGTTATTGATAACTTCCTATGCCTACGCCACGCACTTGGCCCGCTTGGGCTTATTCAGAACCAATCAATTAATGCGTGAAGTATTATAATTTATATAATAGACCCAATAAATTATTGTATTTTTATCTAATAACATGACGAGTTTGTCCTTCATAGTTGTCCCATATCTTCTCACGAATGGCAGTAACTTCGATCCTTGATATTAACTAACTGGGCGTGGATAGTCTACTGCAATCCTTACATCTATTGTCTGCAACACGAATACTTAAACACATGACCCATTATTTTCTCTTCGGGTTTTTTTTTTTTTTTCATTTTACCAAATTCTTGTTCACTCTCTTTACATCACCGAAGAATCAACATCAGGAAAGCACGACCAAGGCTCATGCTAGCATCGAGGTTGTTGGTTCCGCTGAGTTCGTGAGAGAAATAGATAGAGATAGAATTTGCGCTTGGTCCGCAAAAGAGATGACCGAGCGCAGGTGTAGAATCCGTGAGCTGTCGGTGGCGACGTTGACGGAGATGAGTTGTGGCTGGTCATGGTGGTGGCGGGGCGGGTGAGCGTGGCAACGGTGGGGGCAAGCAGATCTGGCTATCAGCCCTTCAGCACGTGGTGAGAAGGAGCGAGAGAAGATGCAGACCCTCTCGCGGTGCAGAATTTTTTTTTTTTGGGGGGGGGGAGAGTGAGAGAGAGAAAGAGAGAGAGAGAGCGCCCAAAAATAAAGATAAGCAAGACAACACGTTTCGGCCAGCCCTGCGTGTCGTAGACAATGGCTGCATGGTTGGCCGCAAACATCCATACTCACACTTCCTTTTATACTTCGTAATAGGGCAAATTAAAATTGCAGGAATCTTTATTACGTAATTATAATAGAGCAATCATGTCTAATCAACTAAAAGGCTCTAAGCAATTTTTGTTGTACAAAACGGCCATGCGTTTTCCTTAATTGGACCACTGCTTATCCTTGCTTTACTTACTTCTCTTACTAACAATAACCAATTTAATCAACTATACATAAACAGCCTCAATTTCAATTAAATGCCATTAACTATTGTTGTGATGATCTAAATTATCGGCTTCATATTCATGAATTCTTAATTACATAGTGCTAGAGACAATTTTCTAAATCGGATTTCTAGGTGATAAAGGTTACTTATATAAAATCATTTAATTATTTTTATTTTGAATGTTATGGTCTACTATACAAAATCATACCTTGGAATTATGCTTCAACCAAGTATTCGATTGAAAATCATTTTCTTTTAATTAAGACCATGTTTTTGACCATACTGAAGGAATAAAGCACATGAAGTAGTTTAGAAATAAGCAAAAAAAAAAAAAAAACTCAATTACTTGAATTCATAAATAATTTTAAGCCCAAATTTTGATTAAACAAATTGGGAAAATGAATGATTTTTCACCGCTTCACATAGAATTTGTGAGTTATTTTTCAGTAAATTATGATAATCAAGGTTCCACTCCATTATGGATCAAACCTATGTACATTCCCTTGATTTATTCAAAATCATACTTAACTTCACGAAAAATAAAATGCTATCATTTCTGTTGATGAAATTTATCAACAACACTAGCATTGGAACTTGATTTTCATTATTCTTGAAAATGTGAGGACTATTCCAATTAATATTTTTAGGACTCAATTGACTCGTTACTAAAATGTTAAGACTCCTATGACACTTTCCCCCTAGACATATTTAGGACTCAATTGCTTGTTACATGTGATTTTTACGATGAAGTTGCAATTCTTGTGTATCTGTTTTAGTTAAACCATCCTTTGGCCTTTGAATGCACTAAAACAAGTTGAAAAGTTCCAAAATAAATAAAGAAAAATAAGGAAAAAGACGCAATGATCTTAACAGAGATTAAGACATAAATTAGTAATAATACGGTTGATTTCATGAAAAAAGCAAAACGTCTAGTGGGCTTTCAAATATATCCCAAGCATATAAAACAATCATAGAAAACGCTAATTTTTCTTCTTCTTTTTTGTTTCATTATGCAGATAGCCTCCCTAGTCAGCTATTTTAAAAGGACCAATGGATGACAACATCACATAGCTATGCTCCAAACGTCATAATATATATAACATATTTTGGAAGTGAATGAGTACCGCTTTAAATCTTCATGGGGGATTTCATGTTGTATTTCCTAAAAGCCACTCACTAATGCCCACGACTATGACATATTAGCATGAGTTGAAGATTTATGTTTGTTATGCCAGAAGTGCTTACAAATATATTTATATCTTTTACACAATTTCATATGCTTGCAAGCATGAACATGCATGAAATTGTGTACTTTTATAGTAATAGGACCTATGCAATGACAAAGTGCTTATTGAAATACATGATATGGAAAAGAAATACATCATTTAGATTAGCATCGTTGCTACTATTTGAAAATTCAATCCCCTTGCCCATTCTTCTTATTGATTTTTACCTAAGTCACCTAGACATTATATTTTATAGATACTAACAAAGTTAGATAATTAAATTCAGTGAATCCGTTTCACAAGATTATGAAATCACATTATTATGGATTATTCTAATGCCAAAATTCCCTGCGATGTTTCCCTATAAAAACCCTATTAAGATAGGTGTACTTGCAGCATGTGAGTTGATAATTACTCAAATCCTATCACAAACTAAATTTAAATGGATTTCATTCAATTAGTTGCACTTCTATACAATGACCATAAACAATTGCTTTATCTAATTACAGAGAAGGCATGATTGGATAAGTTAATCAGGAAGAAAATGAACTGAATTTTTTTTTAAATAAAAGAATAAGGATTAAAATCTATGTTACATCTAAATAGCAAATGAACAAAAGATTAATAAATAGTATATTCCTTTAAAAGAAAGTTACCTGTTGCTCGTTGAAGAATGCAACTTGAGTGCCAACTTGGACATTTGATGTACTACTTGAAGGAGCTGTCCCAGTGGTGAAAAAGTTCTTGATATTTGGCAAGTCACGCAATTCCAATACATGCAAATTACACAACTCAACTTTGCCGCGGTCATCAACTTCTACAATCTCCCGCACTAAGTGGCAATTGGCAACTCGGATCTCTTCAAGCTGTGGAAGTTCTCTCAATAATGAAAGAGGAAACAAAATTTCCATCTTGTCGCAACTTTCGACTTGTATCACTTTTAATGCACTGAAGAACTTGGAGGAAATAGAGTAGTTACATATCTTCTCAAAGTTGATGAGATTCTTGAAAAGTAACGACTCCAACTTCCCAAAATTTGTATGGGATGGTGATTGGAGGACATAATGGATGGAGGGACTATTCTCGACATGCAGATGCTTTAATTTTAGAAAGCCTTCTTGAGATAACTCGCATATACTTTTCTCAATTCCGTTTAATCCATCTAAAAATAGATCATCAGTGTTGCCTAAGAAAGTCTGCATGAATCCTTTCTGAAGAATATTGCTTATTGGATACAACTTAAGCTCCAATATGCCTGATCCTTTGCAACTTTGCCAGCGGGTCACATCACCTATCTGGATTTTGTACTTGGTTAATTTCTTGACGTTTAAATCCTCAGGGAGCCCACTTGGATCGAGAATGGACACATGCAAAGTGCAGAGATCCTTCAAGTTATTTAACTCAATAAGCTTAGCATTAGTTGGTGGATTTTGCTCCACAACATTCCATCGATCAAAGCTATTCTCCATATACAACTCCTCCAATTTCATCAAGCTTCCAAGCACACCCGGTTCAATTATCTTAAGTTGTGAGCAATGGTTTAAGTCTAACAACCTTAGCTCTACCAATTGTCCAATTTCTTTTGGCAATCGTCGAATTTTAGAGTTCACAAAGCTAAGAATATGTAGCCCTTTTAGCTCACCAATCACGGCTACATCGTCTAACAAACAACCATCAAGACACAGAGTGTGTAAATTCTCCAAGAACTTAAATGGCGAAGGTGAATGAGTGAGATGTACATGAGAAAGATGTAAGACCATGAGTTTTTTCATAGAGTTGAAATATGAATCTGGGATCTTAAGAGATTCATTGTTTTTGAACAACAAAAAGATCTGCATTTCGGGGCAATCTAACTCTTCGGGAAGCTCCTTCATGTTAACATAGGGAAAGCATACCGCCGTACAACTTTTGAGCTTGTCCTTCGGCAACTCTGTCACTGACTTATTATTATCTTTCAACACAAGAAGAGGGTCATCTCTTGAAGCAACCGAGGCAACAAATCCCCGAACCAAGTCATGTATCTTGAAACCATCAACATCTTCATCGTCTTTTAGCAAAAGAGAGGAGGCTTTTAGGGTTTGGACAAGTGAGCTCATCCTATCTCTAACTTCTTCCATGCTGCTACCTTCTCGAAATAACCTTGAACCCACGCCGTACCTCACCAAGTTTTCAAGAGAGGGCTTAGAGACACCATACAGAACACAAAGTCGTAACAATGACTTCACCTCCTTGCCATCCTCCCCTTTGAAACGATTATAAGTCAACTGCAACATCTCATTTATCCTCTCACTCATTCCTTTGTTTGTAGACATCTCGATTTGTCTCAAAACATCCTTCCATTCAGGAAAACCGGCGTCTCTAAAATTATTCGCCATTGCAATAATTAAGAAAGGCAAACCTGCACATTTGTGGAGTGCTTCATCCACCAAGGATTTGAACGGGTCTTCATGAACTTTGTCTCCCACCGTTCTCTCAAACAATCTTTTTGCCTCTTCCTCCTTCAGTTCATCAAGGTGGAAGTCTCTGTCGCAGACCATTTCCCTTCGCAAAACATCTTGAAATCTTGACGTAAGTAACAACTTGCATCCTATGACTTTGTTGTCATGTCCGCAAGGAATGCCCACTGATTTCAAGTCAAGCCGCTTCCACAGGTTGTCCAGTATTATGAGGACCTTCTTTTTTGCCTTCTCTTCATTTTCCAACCTCTCGTGCAAAAGCCCCGCTCGCCCGCTGATGGTCTCTTTGTTCTTTATCTCAGTAAGGCCCAAGCGGTCCGCAATCTCTCCTTGAATCCTCTTGATGTCTTCATTTTCCGACACATCGGCCTTAGCGACCCAATCAAATGACTTCTCTTTGCTTATTCTCCTTTCCACTTCCCCCAATAAGGTGGACTTGCCGACCCCGCCCATCCCATAAATCCCGACCACGCTATGGTTGTTATCAGCAAGAGCGGCCATGATGTCCCGAATGATAGAAGCTCTAGATTTGAAGACATCATTGTCCCTAACCTTATTCGACGTCGAGGCAAAAGAAGCGGAGTCCGTCACAGTGGCCAACTGGACGACATCTTTGCCCTCTCTCTTGGCCGGAGTCAGAGCAGCAACGTTCCCCGGAGCAGGATTGTTGGAGGAGATGCCCTCTCTTTTGGCCGGAGTCAGAGCAGCAATGTTCCCGGAAGCAGGATTGCTGGAGGAGATGCCCTCTCTCTTGGCCGGAGTCAGAGCAGCAACGTTCCCTGAAGCAGGATTGCAAGAGGAGATGTCGTTCAATTCCTTGAATTCCCTGCATTTTTGAGTGAGTCGCTGAATGACCTCAATCTTGTCCTTGGCCTTCCTGCTGAATTGATAGCGACACTTGGGATCAGGAAGAGTTTCATAGCAGCAAGTCTTGCTCGCCTCTTGGAGGTCGCGCAACAGGTCTTGCGCCTCCTTCAAGTCCTTCCCAGCACTTGCCTCCCACTCCGTGAACTCACCGTGGAAAATCCGAACATTGTTTCTGGCCCTTTGAGCGAGAATGTAGACCCTATCAACCTCATTCGCAAGCTCACGAACTTTCTCCTGAAGATCGTCGGCGTGCCTCTTGGAGTAGATCACGTATCCGAATTGACGCTTTATGGGAGCAACTACGGACTTGAAGACATCCCACGCAATAGTAATAGCAGAATCGATCGACATTTCTCTTTTTTCTTTTTTCTTTTTTGCTTTTTTTGAGAAAGAAGGGGCGAGAAAATAGGGAGACAGAGAGAGAGGACGATGGAAAAGAGAAGCAGATGCCGAAGAAGAAGAGGAGGAAGAAGAACGGTTGTGCCGAGGTGAAGAAAGAGGGAAACAGAGCAAGAACGATGAGCGATGAAGAAGGCTGAGAGATTTGAGCGCAAACAAGGATGGAGGAAGGAGAGGGAAGAGCAATCAATTTAAGTATAAAAGAGCTCGGTAACTTAACCCTAGTCAAGGCCTTAACTAGACATTAGTTAATTCCTTGGGTTGCTGAAAACTTGATACCATATTGCTCCAAGTGGGAACTGGCAAAAGATAAAAATTAAATAAGACTATTCCCGGTCGCCTCAATCAAGACAAAAAAAAGATGGTGGACTTATGAACAGTCGAGGTAACAGAATTAGATGATTTTCTGCATTTTATTATTTCTTTAGTCGATCGGTCACTATCACGTCTGAGCCTCCCCTACTGATGCCTAAAAGCAATGACCGGCTGTCAAAATAACATAACGATTCGGCTTAAATCCCCTCACACGTGGTAAGTGCAAATGGAGAAGGACAGGTCACACCCACTTGACATGTTATTTGGTCCAGTGATAAATTCAATTGTGATTATCCAACTTATCCTAATTCTATTGTACAAATTCAAATTTAACCTTAAATTATTTAATTTCACAAATTTAATTCTAAATTTTTACACAAAATTCATTTGTAATCCTTTCGTTCAATTGTGATATAGTTATATTCCATAATCGTTGAACGTCCGATGTAGCTAGTGATATGACATAGGATTCTATTTAAAACAACATTATTTTGCTTAATTTTCTCTTTTTTTCACTAAATCTATCTTTTTCTATTATCTTATCTTTTTTAAATGCCCTTGATTTGCAGTTCACCCTCTCCCTTAGAAGCCCTAGGTTTTTGTTGTTTTTAGAAGATGTTGCTGCCATCGTTATTGCTACCACAAGTCGCCACTGCCATTACCAACAACTCGATCGCCATTGTCAAGATCAAACTTGGCCACTGCCACGGAAGCGCCATTAGGTTTCTCACTCTCTTGCCCTCACTGTATGGCTGACCTACATTAACAGAGCTTGTGTCCTAAGATTGAGGTGTGACACCTCGCTTGAGGTTGTGCGTATTACATATGAGGTCATGTGATGCATATTTGAGGTTGCTTGAGTGGTTTCGTTAGTGGAGGTTGACGGTGATTGACAAATGACGATGATGATGAAGCACCCAATTAGCGCATTTAAGAAGGTAATGCTTTAGCTGGCCTAGCTCGTCCATGCGTGCCAAATGATGCCAAGGACCTTGATTCCCATCCATCGCGTTCACTGCATTAGTCTCTTCTACTCCTTGTTCGAAGGATGAGTTCACTTTGTGCTCAATGCGTTTTCGACAATGCATCAATGGCCCTAGAGGTGCAACGACTTTGCCAAGCGGCATGCTAGGATCGAGCCGATAGTCTCGCCTGTCATCAATCTCAATTGAGAGTACCCTCTGGCGTTCTTGAATGCAGTCGGGGCAAGCAAGAAGTACATTCTCAAGAGCAAGATTGTAGCGAGCATAAACTGATTTTGATGGTGGTGGTTGCTTTGTTGGTGATGGCAGTAGTAGCTTGCGGCAGATAATTAATATGACTAGAAAGAGATTTGGAAACTAAAGAAATCTTAAGCTGTGTGTGACTATGCCATGTGAATCGCTAACTTGATAATTAATGTGCAGCTTGCTGAGCCATTCGTATAACTACCATGTGCAAATTTCTCTATAAATCACATCTTAATCCAAGGTAGCATGAAATAGTTTGATAAAATGATAAGGTCAAATTAGCTTTTGAACCCTTTTTCATTTCTTGCATTCCAAAAATTATATCTTTGGCTTGACTTTGTTAAAACCGGTTATGCTCCTCTTTATTACTTGAGATCTGATCTGAATAGTGATTAAAACGTGTGGTGTGGTGATTCACACGATTTGAGGCTTAATTTCCCCGCTTCTCATCCATACATACAGGGGCATACACACAGCTCCTCTAATTACTAATTAGGGCGTTCCCGCTTTGTTTTTCTTAACTACTCTCTCTAATCAGACAAAAGCGAAAGGCCATGAACTGACAAAAGTACCAACACTTGCATCTCTTTCCGGCGTTTCTCCTCCTCCACCATCTCCGTTGCTATTTACAGTCCCAAAACTTAGCGTCTTCTTCGTCGGCTTGCTCCACCAGAGCCCCGGGCGCCTACACAACTTCCTCACTCCTTTTCTCAAACTCAGCCATGATTGTTAGATTGCTTCCAAATCCGTATTATTTGTTATGATTATTTGAAAAGGTTAGGACCAATTCCTAACAAAGAAAATGTTATCACTAAATAAAATTATGAGGGATGTTCTCTTTCTAGTTAAGTTGACAAGGATCCTCTGCATAATAACTACCTAATCTATGAGGATTAAGTGCATAAATAAATTATCATGTAAAGTCATCATTCTCTTAAAGTGGGTACATTTCTTTTGCATTCTATATCATTTGCGAAGAAAATGACAATGTTAACATAAAATTGTTATATTATTGATAATTCGATAATGCAAGATATAGATTCTACCCTAACCTTAGTTTAGGCCTTAAGTAAACACCAGTCAATTACTTGGTTATAGAAATAGATGATTCTCTGCATTATTGTTCCTTTACCGAACCAGTGGCCGTCACCAATGTCCATGTCTCCATCCTTTCCTCCACCTCTAATGGATAGGCATTGATGGAGGTGTCCATACTTTCCCACCGACAAGGTACTAGTCTTAATCCATCCTTTTATGCTTTCCTCCGCCGTCAATTGACAACATTGATTAGGTACAGGTGCTAAAACCACTCCTTGTGCAGGTCAATGAAATCATGTTATAAATATAGAAGAACATTAGGATTAAGCTATAGGAAAAAAAAATGAAAGTTTAAAGGTCAAAATGATATACAGATTGAAATAATTTCAAAATGTAATATAGTCACGTTATTTTTTTATATATTGAATAGCAATTTTTTTTTATAATTTTCTATTTATTGACATAATAGACTTGGGCTAGCTTAGATCCGTTTATATAATTAATGTTTTAGCTGTTAGTTGAAATAAGTATTATCTTTCAAACTTTCACGGAGTTGTTGACAAAAAAACCCCTCAAAATATCCAGATAAGTAAAAATAGAAAAAAAAATCAGTTTATAAAGAAAACAAAGTCGTTTAAAGAAAATATTTTGCTGGCCACGTTTGTTAGATTAGAATGTGAAGTTACTCCTAGCTCTGTATATCAGAAATTTCTAACCAAAAAATGTTATAACTAATTAAAGTCATGAGGTACTTTCTATTTGTGATTAAGTTGATAAAGACCTTCTGCATAATAACTAATTAATTTGTAAGGAATAATGTATATGAAAAATTCACCACATAAAGTAAGCCTATTTTTTTTTGTAATCCAATGATACAAGCATGGAAACTCGTCTTCCTAGTAACTCATGAAATATCCCTCAAACCCATGAACTAGTTGAGATCGGGCCTTTGGCTAGCGAATGTGGCTCTAAATCAAAACAGTTTTCACATACTTTGTATAACTCAAAGGGGTGACCTCTGGTTCATAATCTAAAAATTCCTAGCATCCCAATCAACTGCACTAATTTTTTTGGTTAGGTAAGCATAATATTTTTATTGTAATTAATGTGTATTTTGCATTATGTATTATTTTTTTAAATGAAAATGGTACTATAAATTTATCGTATTGTTGATATTCAATAATAAGTCTTTTATGGTGTTCCAATTGAGAAATTTGGCAAATATATTGAATATGAAAGAGAAATTTAATAAAAATTGAAATAGAAGAAAAAAGGTAGGCCGGTTCTAGGCTGGTTCTAGGATCAACAAGTTCATATCCAGATTTCAAGTTAAGGATAAAGGCTTTGATAGGATAAGTTCTGCGTTCTTGGTACGAAGCACATTTTTCCTGGAACATCACCTCTAATAAGAAGACGTAGATAGAAATATAAGTGAAATGAAAGTGACAATTTTCTTTGACAGTTACCTTTTTTGCGCGATAAAAAGTTAATCTCATTTTTACCGACAGCTTTATTCTCTCTCACCTTCCCCACTACCAGGGTAATTGCTCCTTTACTTGTATCATTTTATCATACGGTTAAAGTTTGGTAATGGACGCACGGCTGTGTAGTACAACATGGCCTTCTCGGTCTCAGATGGCAGTTGTCTTATCCGTCACGTGAAGTCCTTTTTTACACTCTTCCTCTGCACCCGCAGTTTATAATAATGACGGGGCAGTACAATGACTTTTCTTATGAACATGAAGCCTTTTTACTGAGCGGTCTAGCTCGAGATACATTGGAATAAAGAAGCTCCAGTGACGCGTGTCATTTTAACTAAAGGGTGATGAAAATAAATGCATGGACGGGTCTTAACGTCGAAGCATTATTTTTTCTTTTCCCACCAGGTCATATTTTGGCTCTTGACAAGTCGAGAATCTTAAAAAAAAAGACAAGTCGAGAATCTTCAGACTTCTGTGGGTAATTCAAAAAAAAAAAAACATCAATTTTAAATGAGTTTTTTTTTTTTTGATGACCCAGGGAACCTCCGAACGCCGCTTCGCGGGGAGAGTAAACCCTGGAGCGCCGGGGGCCCCCACCGCTGACCCCCAAGCGCAGGTAAGACGCGCGTTATGTATTGAAGCATCGCTTCCACGAAGGTTCGAACCCTTCCCCCTGCGTTTGGGGTACCAAGCCCTAACCAACGCTTCCACCGCGGGCGGTGGTCAATTTTAAATGAGTTAATACCTTGAAAAACCCCAAATTGATACACCTGTGACAAATTTACCCCAAACTATTTTTTTGACCACCAAAAATCTCAAACTGGTATACCTTTGACAAATTTACCCTAAACTAGTACACTTGTGACAAATTTACCATCTGTTAATTTTAGTTAAATTTTCTTGAGTTAAACAACACGTGACAATTAACCGGTATATCAATTTGGGATTTTACACTCTGTTTGTCATAGTTTATAATTTTTGTGATTTTTTTGTGGTATTAATCTAATTTTTTGGATGGTATATTAGTCACAAATTTACTAGTTTGGGGTTTTTTGTGGTCGAATAAATTAATTTGGGGTAAATTTGTCATAAATGTACCAGTTTATGGTTTTTTATAGTTAGTCGGGGTAAATTTGTCACATGTGTACCAGTTTGGGGTTTTTCATGGTCAAAAAAATAGTTTGGGGTAAATTTGTCACGAGTGTACCAGTTTGGGGTTTTTTAAGGTATTAACCCATTTTAAATCGAAAGATAAATTTGCTCAAACTTTTTTTTGTCTTGTAAAGCAGTACCAACTTTAGATCGAATAACAATTCTATCCTTAACTTTTTTTTGTTTCGAAAAAAATCATCAACTTTCACTTGAATTATAAATCTGGCCTCCCTTAACTTAGATTTATTAATTGTTCTTGGATTTATGCACTTGCTAGCTGGATTTAAAACACTATTCATCGTCCTCTTGTTTGAGCCAGTTTGGAGAATAATGATGAAATTGTTCATTGTTTTCTACACTTTACTGACAAGTCAAAAAATCTTTTGATTGAATTTTTTTTATCAGACTTTATTGTTTTGTCGTAATATGGAATTGTAGACCATCGCCTACCAACGGACACCATGGTTGAGATTTGCCAAGTTCATGACTAAAATACTTTTTGTTGAAACAAGGTTAACTTCAAATACAATGTTAACTATAGGGGTTAGAATTTGGATAAAAGTGAATATTTGTGATTTTTTATGAGACAAAAAAATTGGGTTCACAATTGTCACTCGATCTAAAGTTCATACCTTTTTACTAAAAAAAAAAAAAATTAGGCCTAATTTATCTCTTGATGTAAAATTTGTGCTTTTTTTTTCGGAAAAAAAAATTGGGTCAAATTTGTACTTTTTCTTTTTGGGAATTAGCCCGATTTTGATAATAGAAACACAAGGACTTTTTGCTGAAACATTTTATCAACGGCTGGGATTTAGTACTAGATATCAATCAATTTAAAACATTAACAAAGTTTCAAACCACGACGAAAAAAGAGGAGATTGGTACATGCTATAGAGCCTTCATCCTTTCCTTCGCCCTAGTGGACAGACATTTAGTAGGTATATTCTTTCATCATTTGCCACCGCAAATGGCCCTTTCATCCTTTTTTTCACTGGTAATGTACTAGTCCGATCCATCCTTTCATCCTTTCTACCACCATTAATGGACAAATGCTAATTAGGTACTAGTATTAAACCCGGTCCATGCACAGATCAATGAAATCATATTTAAAATATAAAATTAACATTATAATTGAGCAAATTATTGTATTATAATGTCAATTGTAATTGTTACATTAGACGTAACTTCAAATGAAAAATGCTCGATCAGAACTCCTAACAAAATTAAACTTTTTCTGTTCTTGCTTCTTGGATGCTGCTACTTCATACATGACAAAATAAATATGGGAACGATTGTGAGCAACAACTGATGATTGCTTCGTGGCCTCTCATTCTGATTCTAATTATCACAAATGCTTGGGTCTGTTTGGAGTTTTTTTACCTCTAACATCTATTATCCAAATATTGTAGTTATCACAAATTGATTTTCAAAGCCTTCAAAACTATACAATTATTGACAAATAGAGTTATTTGCTTTTCATAATTTATAAAACCTAATTATTATCATTTTCAATTTTTTTAGCGAAAGCAAAACGCAGAAAGTGGTACTCGAAAAGTTTAAACAAGTAGAGCAAGTTAACTACATAAGTCAAAAAAAAAAAAAATGATGATGATGGAATGTTGTATGGAGTCTTTTCGGAATCCCTCTTGCATATTCCTAATTCATGACAATCATTTTAAACAAGGTCATCAAAATGAATATAGATCTGTGGAAAAAAAAAAAGAATGGGAAGATAACGACAGAGTCCGTCCCAAGTTGTTGATTCAAAACATATCTATTGTGAAGCATCACCCCCTAATAAGATGTGGACAAAAATGTAAGTGAAATATAATATGGTTTTCTTTGTGATAGCTACCGTTCTTGCAAGATAAAAAATTCAATTTTAAGTTCACCCACAGCTTTAATCTCTCGTATCATTTTTTTTAGCCAAAGTTTGGTACAGGGAAAGTGCAGATGGACCCACAAATAACTAGTACAACATTGTCCATGGTGTCAAATGCCAGTTGCATTAGCGGCGAGTTGAAGTTATTTTCACACAATTCCTCTCCAGGGAATATTAATGGCAGGACAATATTATGAAAAGAATTCCTCTCCTGGTAATATTAATGGTGGGACGGTATCATGATTTCTTTTCAAAACGGCAAGACTTATTAGTGAGGGGTCAAACTCCAAATTTATTTCTCGTAAAAAAAAACTCCAAATTTATTTAAATAAATGTGCTATAATAACGTCTATGTTGTTTTAATTCGAGGATGATAAAGAGAAATATGTGATGAGTCTTTATAACTAAGCATTACATTTACACTTGATTTTGGTTCTTGACATGACGATCTTTAAATTTTGGTGAAAGAAACATAGCAATTTTTTTTTGTGAAATATTATGAGATTCAATAGTAGAGATCCAATGATTTAGAACTTTCACAAAGACACAGACCCTGAGAAAGAAAGAGAGATTGGTTTACATACCATTAGAGATATTAGGATTTTTTTTAACTAATCAAGAGAAAATGAATCAAATTTGACCCAACCTTTTATTCCTTTTGCCGCCATATTTAGTTCTCTCATTTTCAATAACTTCTCGATTCTGTCAATACTGTCTTTAATCATTTTATTTTCAGAAAAATATTCTAAATATCTCTAGAAAATATATAAATATCTCTAATACAGAAAATGGAGCTCGGCGTCTTAACCTTGGTTTAGGCCTAAACTAAGCACCAGTCGGTTTCTTTAGTGCAGGGATGGTTCTCTGCATTATTATTCCTTTGCTTGAACAGTGACCACCGACAATTTCTGGTCTCCATCCTTTTTCCTCCACCGCTAATGGACAAACATTGATTGTCCACGAGTACTTGCATCCTTTGTATTTTTAGCTTTTTCAAAAAGCATCTTTATTAAAAGTGGAACTCGAGAGGAATATTAGTGGGACACCCCGATAGCAAATATGTATTCAATTTATTGCATCCTCTGGACCTGTTTTAGTCTCTCCCTTATTATTGACCCTTATATGAGTTGACGACGTCAAGCATGGGAGAGAAGAAGGTACAAGCAATTTAGTCATCTATTTTTTTTTATTTTTTTTAACAAGATGCTATGAATCCTTAAAGTGGCCCTCCACGACTTTTCTAAATAAATAAGAGTTGCGAAATTATTATTTCCCTCAATATATACCATGAAGAATCCAAAGGGAACTATCTGCCCGCGTAATTATTCACAGCACTTTGCAGTATTTGTTAGTTTCGAAAGTTACAATCAACGCCCCAAACTATATAATAGGGTGCATAATATGTAAGTAATTAATCTTAACCTATCAAAATTTGTGCTCTTAGACCATACATAGGGTACATAACGTAATCTCAAGTCTTAGCCACAAGTAAAATGGATAAAAGCAAACAAAGCGAAAACTCACGCTAAAAGCAAACTATAATACGAGGCAAACTTTTAAATTTGGCATGTTGAGCTTGGGATCTATCCATGAATCTCTAAAAAAAGATGGCTACATCATCACTTTGAAAAATAAATGCTCTGATTCAAATGTGCTGACTAAGTGAATCCTGCTAAGAATAATGCATTTGGAGATGATTGACTAAATGATGCGATTGTCTGCTTATTTACATCACTTTTATAAATCAATTCTTTTAGTTGTTATATATCTCTTGCTTGATAATATTCAAATGAGATGTGCGTATTAAATTATAAACTTTTACTTTGATTGGTGCTTGGCTAGACACAAGTGTACTCTAAACTCCAGGCTAAGAAGGCATTACAATTTAAAAATATAGGAGTACTTGAAAAAGATGAGTTATTTCAACTCAAACGGTTGTAAAAATAAGAAGAATGGAAAAGATGAGCTTCACCTTTGACCATAACCATGGCTTAGGAAACTCCATCAGCTTGAGCGAATGAAGTTCCTTGTTGCTTTTCAGAACCAGATTTTGAAGAAACAAAAAGGTTTTGTAATTGCATGAACCCAATCCTCATGAACCGAAATGATCTCACTTTTTGTATTACGTCATTTTTTACCTTAGACCCAAATAATGCATGTTGAACTTAAATATTACCCTTATACCGCTCTATCTAATTATTTTAATAGTGTGGAGTTTTTAACCTTTGGAAATAAAGTTTCGCGATAAGGTTAGGACATAAAAATTAGATGATCAAAATTGACAAGCGCAAATCATCATTTTACTCGTGTAATCAAGAAATGTACAAGATTAAGATTCTGTCGTGATTAAAGGGGAGACATAAACAAGAATGTTCTATTTTCATCAAAGTACAGGCTGCTGGAGTTTTACTATTGCTGGAAAAATTGCACAATCAGTCTAAAACTTAGTATAAATAATGTAATGGAGCCTTAAATTTTTTTAATTGAATCAATTTAGTCTCAATCCTTCGAGGAAAATTGTAATAAAGTCTTTCCGAACAAGTTTCACTTAATTTATCTAACGCGTCAATCCAATAATAAATAATCATCCTACATGTAACAGCAAAGATGAAGAGATGACGTGGACTGAGGAACAATGCTGTTTTTGTTGATATAAATGGAGACTTTCCTTGGTCGAGCAGCTAAGCTAAAGCCCTAAATCACCCATTCTTTAGTTCTAATGTTCGACTTAAACAAAAGGGTGCGACGGTACGCAGAGTCTCGATGTCCAAAATCAAGAATCCATGACTGAACTGAATCTGCCAAAAAGAAGCGAATAGAAGCAAAGCCGCAACACCCAGACCAGCAAGCAACACGACCCTTTTAGAACAAAAAACTACCACAGAAGTACACAAAAACGAGCTCACCACGAAAGAGGCACACAACAAAACAGAAGCAAATTTCATTTCAACAGCAAAAATGAAACTTGTTTTATCATCAATCATTGGTTTATTTCCACATTGTAGCAAAAATATCCTGGGCGTGATGCTCCACATGCTAAAGGGCAATTATAGATAGAGAGAGTGAGGACACTATTAAATGATGTCTTGTCAAATTATTGCATCTTGTGGCCTGAGCAGCGTGCATTGCCTTTTTTCAATGATAGAACTCTTTCAGACGAGAATATATGTGGACCCCACTTTTTGCATGAATGGTTCAATTTTGGGATTTTGGTAATAATAATTCATGGCTGCTTTTTGGGAAATAATAACTTTCTTGAGGATGTGATGAAAAGCGAAAGTATAGGCTAAGAGCTCTGAACATTATTTGTCGAATCATTCCCTACTTAAGTTTGCCAGTAAATTTCCTAATTACCGTTTGAAAACTTCATTCATGTATATGATTTTAAATTAAAAAATTCATTCTTTTTCTAATGCCGCAATCAATTGAAAAATTCTATCTCTACTGACTTTAAATTTTAGAATACCATCAAATTATAAATTAAAAATTAAAAAAACACTCAATAAAATGTAAAATGGCCATATGTATATGATATATGTGTGTGAATAATTTTTGATAATGTTCTACCAATTAACATACTAGATCTGGGCTAACTTAGCCCCTATATATATAATTAATGAATATGATAAAGCAATTAAATAAAAAATGAAACGGAAAAAAAGATATAGGCCAATTCTCAAGTCAACCCTAGAACTAGCCGATGCGATTCTAAGCTATAATAGGGTCGTCCACTTCAATTCATGATTTTTTGCAAGATAAAAGTGCAATTTTATTTTCGTCGACAACTTTGATGTCTAGTATCATTTTTTTAGAGTCAAAGTTCGGCACTCGATAGGTGAAGCTATACATGTTGATAAGTAGTGCAACATGGTCCATGGTGCCAGGTGCCACTTTAATTAGCAGTGACTTGAAGTCATCTTTACATTTTTCCTCTTTGGTGAAAATTAATGGCAGGACAGTATTATGATTTCTTTTCACAACAGCAAGACTCTTTACTGAAGGGTTAAACTCCAGATTTATTTAAATAAATGGGATACAATAATGTCTTTGTTATTTTTATTCGATGGTGATAAAGAGAAATATGTGATGAGTCTTTATAACCGAGCATTACATTTTCATTTGATTTTGGTCCTTGACATGACGATGTTTAAATTTTGGTTATGAAACATAACAACTTTTTTCTGAAATTTTTTATTATCAACAGGTGAGATTCAATAGCGGAGATCCTACGATTTAGAACTTTAATAAAGACACAAACCACAAGAGAGTAAGAGGAGATTGATGCAAACTGTTAGACATATTTAGGGTGTTTCCTAAGCCATCAAGAGAAAATGAATCAAATTAAAATCTAGCTTTTTTGGTTACTTTATGCAGCCATCTTTAGTCATTTCATATTCAGTAGCTTCTAGATTTTGTCAAGATCATCTCCGGTCATTTAATCTTCAGAGGAAACATTCTAAATATTTCCAAAAGCTATCCAAATATTAATGGAGCTCGGCGTCTTAACCTTAGTTTAGGACTAAACTAAACACCAATTGATTTCTTTGTGTGGAAGTGAGTGACTTTCTGCATTATTGTTCCTTTGCTTAAATAGTGACCATCGAGAATTTCTGGCCTCCATCCTTTCCTCCATAGCTAACAGACAAATATTGATTGTCCACGAGTACTTCCATCATTTGGTCTCTTCAGCTTTTTCAAAAAGTACCTTTATTAAAGGTCGTCACGAGAGGTAGATAGATGGGACTCCCCACTGTCGAATGTCTATTCAAATTATTGTATCTTCTCGGCCTATTTTAGTCGCTCTTTTATTATTGACCCTTACATGAGCAGACAACGTTAGCCATGGCAGAGACCAAGCCAAATGCAATTTAGTCCTCCATTTTTTTTGACAAGATGTGATGGAATCCTAAACTTCGCCCTATACGATCTGTCGGAATTAATAGGAGGTGCAAAATTATTATTTTACTCAATACTAATGGAGCTCGGCGTCTTAACCTTAGTTTAGGACTAAACTAAACACCAATTGATTTCCTAGTGTAGAAGTGAGTGACTTTCTGCATTATTGTTCCTTTGCTTAAATAGTGACCATCGAGAATTTCTGGCCTCCATCCTTTCCTCCATAGCTAATGGACAAATATTGATTGTCCACGAGTACTTCCATCATTTGGTCTCTTCAGCTTTTTCAAAAAGTACCTTTATTAAAGGTAGTCACGAGAGGTAGATGGATGGGATTCCCCACTGTCGAATGTCTATTCAAATTATTGTATCTTCTCGACCTGTTTTAGTCGCTCTTTTATTGTTGACCCTTACATGAGCAGACAACGTTAGCCATGGCAGAGAACAAGCCAAATGCATTTTAGTCCTCTATTTTTTTGACAAGATGCGATGGAATCCTTGACTTCGCGCTCCACGATCTGTCGGAATTAATAGGAGGTGCAAAATTATTATTTTACTCAATATATACCTTTTTTTTTTTTGGACAAGTAACTCAATATATATACCTTGAACAATTCAAAGAAAATTGTTTGCCTGTGTACATATTTCAACGAGCAATGTATGAATATGAATAAAATATCATACTATAGACATACGAAATGAAAGAAGACATAAGATGTATGTATACTCACGACACTTGACAGTATTTGCTAGTTTCATGAGTTATAATCAGCACCCTGAACCGTACAATAAATTGCATAATTTGTAAATAATCATTCTTAACCTATCAAAATTTGTGCTCTTAGATCATACATGGGGTAGATAATGTAATCTCAAGTAAAGTGAACAGAAGTGCAAAACTCAAGGTAAAAAAAACTAAAATATGAGGCAAGATATCAAATTTGGAGACATGTCACTGATGAATTAAGCTTGGGATCTTTTCATGAATCTCTCAAAAAAATATTGCTACATCGCCACTTAAAAAATTGGACACTCTGATTCAAATGTGCTGGCTAATTGAATCCTGTTACGAATAGTGCATTTGGAAATGCTTGATAAATTTAGCTATAGCCACTTTTATAAATTATTTCTCTTAGTTGTAATGTAACTCTTTCTTGATAATGTTCAAATGATGTGTGTAAAAAGTTATAAACTTTTACCTTGATTGATGCTTGGCTGGACGCAAGTGTACTCTAAACTCTAGACTGGGAATACATTACAATTCAAAAAGTAGGAGTACTCGACGAAGATGAGTTATTTTGACCCATATGGCTGTAAAAGTAAGAAGAATAGAAAAGATTAGCTTCACCTTGACCATAATCATGGCTTAGGAAACTCCATCATGCATGAGTGAATGATGTTCCTTGTTGCCTTTCAGAACCAAATTTTGAAGAAACAAAACGGTTTTTCAATTGCATGAATCCAGTCCTCATGAGCCCAAATGATCTCTCTCTTTATATTATATCATTTTCACTTAAGACCCAAATGATGCATGTTTAACTTAAATATTTCCCTAATACCACTCTATCTAATTATTATAATAGTGGAGTTTTTAACATGTGGAAATAGAGTTTCACATTGAAAGGGAGACATAAAATTAGAGGATCAAAATTGACAAGCGCAAATTATCATTTGACCCGTGTAATTAAGAAATATACGAGATTTAAGATTTCGTTGTGATTAATGGGTAGACATACGCAAGAATCTTCTATTTTCATCCAAGTACAGGCCGCTGGAGTTTAACTATTGCTGGAAAATTGCACAATTAGTCTAAAACCTAATATTAGAATGTAATGAAGCCCTAACCTTTTTAATTGAATAAATTTTGTTCTAACAGTTGAGGAAAAGTGTAATCAAGTCCTCTCAATTACGTTTTGTTTAATTTGTCTCGTGTGACAATTCAATCATATCTTACATGTAATGGCAATGGTATGACATGGACTAAAATTACATGAAACAACATTGGTTGTTCTTAGATAAATGGCATCGGTGGTTGGTCGAACAGCTGAAGCCCCAAATCACCAAATCTTTAGATCAAACGTTTGACTTAAACAAAAGGGTCGATAGTATTACAGTAGTGAATAGAAGCAAGCCCCAACACCCCTGCCAATAAGCGACATAAACAAGACTATTACATAAGTATGCCAAAACAAACTCACCACAAAAGAGGCACAAAACAAAACAGAAGCGATTTCAATTGCAAAAATGAAAATTGCCTACAAACCCCATTTTTTCCCAACAATTACCAACTTGGCTTATCATTAATCTATTGGTTTATTTCCACATTGTAGCGAAAATATTTTGTGTGCAATGCTGCTTATGCTAAGATATTTAGGAATTATGAACGCTTTCAACTTTTTAGCTTTTTTATAAAGCGTATTTATTAAAAGTTGAAGGTGATGGATGGGACACCCCACTGTCAAATGTCTACTCACATTATTGCATTTTTTGGCCGTGCATAGCTTTTTTTCCGGTGACAGAGCTTTATCCGACAAAAGAGTACATTTGGGCCCTATTTTTGCATGAATGATTCAATCCTTGGATTTTTGTAATATTGCATGGCTGCTATTTTGAAAATAATAACTTTAATAAAAGGGTTAATATCCTAAAAACTCCAAACTGGTACACTTGTGACAAATTTATTCCAAACTATTTTTTTGACCACCAAAAACCCCAAACTGGTATACCTTTGACAAATTTACCCCAAACTAATACACTTGTGACAAATTTACCCTATGTTAGTTTTCGTTAAATTTTATTATCAAATTATTAAGTTAAATGACACGTGACAGTTGACAAGTATATCAATTTAGGATTTTACGCTCCGTTTGTCACAGTTTATAATTTTTGTGATTTTTTTGTGGTATTAATCAAATTTAGCAGAGGGTATATTTGTCACAAATTTACCATTTTGGGGGTTTTTTGCAATCGAATAAATTAGTTTAGGGTAAATTTGTCATAAATGTACCAGTTTAGGATTTTTTATAGTTAGTCGGGGTAAATTTGTCACAGGTATACCAGTTTGGGGTTTTTCATGGTCAAAAAAATAGTTTGGGGTAAATTTGTCACAAGTGTACCAGTTTGGGATTTTTTAGGGTATTAGCCCTTAATAAAAATACCATAAAAAAGCTAAAGTATAGACTAAGAGGTCTAAATGTTTTACCTTTATGCATTGAGTTGTGTAAGGAAGAAGTATTTATCAAGTCCATATCTTTCTATTCACTCGAATGCTTTTTTGCAGGTCCCACCTTTTGATTCCACGGTCGATAAGGCTGCGCATGACAACGCTTTTGTTCCCGGGAAGAGTTTTTTTTTCAGAAATGGTTCTTTTCTATTTTTGCTCCGGGGAACAATTTCTGAGTAAAAGAACCCGTTTGATAACGACACAAAATTTCTACTCTTGGAATAGAAAAAGAATAGAAATGTGTTTGGTAACGCAACAATTTTTTTTTTTTTGTATTTATTCATTTTTAATCTTGCCGACGGATGCCGCCCCCCGCCGCCCCCCCACCGCGCGTCGCCGCGCTCACGCCTCCCCGCCGGGCGCGGGGGCTTGTGTGGGCGCGCGTGCGGCGGCGCGGTTGACGGTGGTCGCAGCAAGAAAAGGAAATAAAAGAAAATTAAAAAAGAAAATCAGCTTATTTCTAGAAATTGTTTCCGAGAACAAGAAGCAACTTTTTTTTGCTTATTGTTTCTGTTCCCAAACCATTCCCAGGCTAAGTTTTTATTCCCGGGAACAAAAAAACAATGTGGCGTTACCAAACAGATTTCTGTTCTTTTTTTGTTCCGGGGAACAAAAGAACAGAAACCATGAGAAACAGAAACGTTCTCATGCGCTACCTAAGTGTTCCTTTTTATCATACAGAGATTTAACTAATGTCATAAATTAGAAAATGTTCCATTTTCTTCCTCTAAGGCAATAATCAATTGGAAACTTCCCCCTTTATTGACTTTAAATTTCAGGATAACATAAAATTCCAAATTAGAAATTAAAAAAACATTGAGTAAAATATAAAATTGTCATGTGATACGTTTACATACATATACAGAGCAATTTATGATAATCTTCTACAAACTGACATATTAGACTCGGACTAACTCAAACCTTTATTTCCAATTAACGTTGACCATTAGTTGAAAATAAGCCTCGACCACAATGGTTAGTTACAATGTCTCCAAAATACATACATACACACACACACACACACACACACACACATATATATATATTTATTTATGACTATTTGAAAAGTTTACGACTAATTTCTAACAAAAAAGAAATGTTATTCTCATGTTCTCATTCTTTAATAGCATTCTTCCATATTTAGGAATTTGTAGATTTTTTTTTAAAGATAAAATCACGGAATTTTATTGATCAGATCAATATTCGACCTGACTAAAAAATTTCATGCAAGTATTTCAAGTCCTCAAGGTATGTATTAATGTGGTTCTCAATAAGACCCTCCTAGCATACATGCAAAGCCTTGGCCCATTTCGATTTTGAAGGTCAAGTCTGAAAGCCCTTTTGAAGCTTGGCCCCTCCCTCCTTCCAACCGTAATGGCATGACTCCTTGGATCACCTTAAGTAAAAGTTTGAGTCAATACATTCGTGGAAGGTGGGGATGCTGAGATTAACAAAGAAAAGGGATAAGTTTCACACAATTGAAAAAGGGAAAGAATGAATCAAGCCACAACTAGACAGAGCTTGTGATTCATGACCAGGAGGGGCCTAATGCATTATCGAGACGTGCCATGGTCCGTTGTCAGCATGCATGTGATCTTATTCACAACTGGGCGTAACTTGATCCATGAGCGGAACTTTCTTTACTTCCTTCTCCTCTCTATTAATTATTACACACTTTTTTGTTCCTCATATCTCAATTACCTTTTCTCATATCATCATGTGACTAGTCCATATAGCTATTTTCTTAATATACTAAAATGCCCTTGCAGGGGAGTGAAATTGAATGATGTGGTGCGGTAATTTTGCAACTCCAAATCAGTCTAGCCTAATCTCATTTAATAAAACATTGGCACCATGCTGATGTTCAATTGACTTCATACACATATTGAGTGTCCTTTGGAATGTACACAATTTAATAGAATTGCTTGCTTAGTTTAATTAGTGATTACATTTTTGTACAATCCTACACCATCATAATATCTTTAAAGTACTTTGATTTAATAATATTAGGCGAAAAAAGCAGTCACTTTTATATTAAAAAACTATGAGGGGAATATGATCAATGGAGTAAGGCTATGTGAATTCCCACCATGCTTTCAACAGCGAAATAATGTCATTATTACGCATTTCTAGTTCTATAGTCTAGGTTGAACTGCCTTGAACATTGAGAAACACCGAACTTGAGAGATTCTACATTTTCTCAATAGACTTTTTGGAATTGATTCTCTATCATAAAAAACAGTCAAACCGAACTGCCGAATAGTAATGTTCAAAGGATGTTGTGGAAACCTGAACCATGTCACAGTTCATTTCATCTCAATTGGTTCAGGACAAAGATGGACTGTTAGTGACCGGGGCGAAGATGCTCGACAGTGTGCTCCTGGAGGAAAGTGAAACTTGGACTAAATTTCCGAAAAACAGCTTTTTATAATTATATCGGCAACAATCTAAGAATATGAAGTTCGAGTCGTATATTGCTGTCATATGGAGTCGTATATTGCTGTCATAATAATCTGTGAAAAAATATGGAATTAATTCATTCGTAGCGACGAACTATATTGAATTGTGACCAAAATTCAACATGGCCTTTTCAAATTTATTTTATGATGGTTGAGATTGACGAAACACCAAGTGTTTATGTGGTGCCCATAATAACTAAAATTATTTGGAATTCGTGTGGGGCGGGTCAGGGGGTGGGGGTAAAATTTTTTTAGCATTAAATCGATTATTTAGATTTGCATGTGTAGTGTATCCAAGTTTTTGCTGAATTAGTATATATTTCATGGATGAGTTCTAGCAATTAAGTCTATTTGTACCATTTAACTTAGTGTAAGAGCTATTATAAAACTATTTTCTTAAAATGCTCAAGCATCAATACCTAAGATAACAAAGGATTTCTTAAAATGCTCAAGCATCAATACCTAAGATAACAAAGGATTACATACAAGTACATAGGAGTTCTTGGACATTAGATTGTACCTTTTCGTTTGTTGGGCAAGGTAAGTATCCCGTGACATTTTTGGGCAGATCATGTCCAGACTTCTAAAATGGACTAAACTAAAGGACATAGCCAGTAAAGTAGGGAAGGTAGACGGGTCATTTAAGCTTGGGCCCAGTACGGCCCGGCCCAGTACCTAACTAGTAAACAATCAACACAAAACCTTCCTTAAGAAACCACGTACCCTTATAGCGATTTAAAAAATAAATTCAACAGCACGTTATCTCAAAACTTGTCACTAGTGATAGCCCCAGTGCTAAAAATTTGGCACTTAATGATACTGAGCTTGTTAGATAACTCTAGTTAGAGTTGTCTTAAAATATTCAATTAACTCATTGAAAAGGGTTACTTAGTTAATTCAGTAGAAGATATAATTGATGGTTATTAGAATCTTCTCAACTATATGATTAGGACCTACCCATTATGGTTGCAATTCTTTGTTTGGAAAAAAATTATAGATATTTAGTGATTGTCAAACAACTTCTCCTTTCTATATTAGCATTTAAGACTGTCAGTTCTTAAATTCTCGGCATTGATTTCTCAATTTTGACCAATCGATTTTTTTTTTCTCGAAGACAAATACACCTGAATGCACATTAACTGGTAAATTCATGTAGATTTGAAGAAGGCTTCTTCAATAGAGTGGTGGGCGTGGCCTTCAATTTGAGATTACTTTGAATTGGAGACATAATCTGATATAGGAATTTGTTATGTACAACTAAGCACTTACCCATGCAATTTTCTCTAAATGTTGATATTTTATATTATTTAGCCATAAAACGATATAAACATGTTGTTGATAGGCTAAAAGGCAAGGAATGCAAAAAGCTAACGAATGAACTGCTTTCTTGAATTGTTACTTTCTTACAAAAAGCTTTGATGCTTAAGACATAACTTTAAGATGTTAAGAAAATACAAAAGAACCTTTTAGATCATTAGGGCACCCAGAATCCTTAGAGAAGCCCCAAATATGAGGGATTCTCGCCAAAATGGAAATACAGAATCAAAATTAGGTCTCCTAGCTTCATATCAGTTCTATGAACGGCCTAGAGTAACATGTCCCATGATCACCTCAATCAATGTGAATTAGGTCCTTACCACCATTACTGAAGATGTAGACTTTGGACACAACATCTTCCCTATCAATGAGCTCAAAAACGCAGGCATTTCCCATACACAAATGAGTTTCTCTTGCAAATGCAGGCCAACCAGTAGAGAAGAACACTCGGATTTCCCGCATATATCTTGAGAGCTTCACTGGCCACGACCTGTCCGAATACCTAAAAGTTCCCTTTTTCTTGTTCTCTTGAATAGTTGCCTAGTGAATTGACTGGGAACATGCTGCGCATGGGCAGATGTTTGAACAACTAATGTATGGTGAAAGAAGGACAATAATGTAGGGATGCGCTCTTGGGAAGAAAGCACACAAGGCCAGCTTAAGTCAACAGTCTGAAGAGGCTCATGAAAGCAATCGATCTTAACCCGCAATGTAAAAAAGCATTTTCAAACAAATTACTGCCATCAATTGCCATTTTAGGTTAGTGCGCAATTCAAGTGACTGTCACTCCTTCCACTCAGACGGTGATGGAGCAGCTTGTCAAGGATATCCAAAAGAATGGATAGTATGGACCTCATTATAGTCTGTACTACTGTTTTTTCTTCTTCTTTTTCCTGATTCTGCGTTACTCCACCATGGGGATGCCCCACAATCACTTCAGGAAAACTAGCACGTCATATGGTTCCCAATACAAACCAAATCAACCTGGGAAAACACAATATTAAGGCAAGATAGGGATTGTAATCAAACTTGAGATATGGCAGTGGTGGATTAGGCTTGAGATTGTACCATTTTCTTAAAATGAGACTGTTGGATCACCACTTTGAAGAAGGGATGCTCCGAATCAAATTTTCCGACTCAGGAGTTGTGAGAGGCATTGAAGGAGTAGGATCATGAAATATTGACTCAGAATGGTTCATTCCGCATTTAGACTTTTTGTTCCTGCCTGGAGTTAAAATGAGAACTTTGAGAGACATCATCGGTGCAAATGTTTCTTTAATTGACTATTGAAGATCTTTTGCATAGAACTCATGTCATGCCATAACCAGTCTAAAGTTTCACTCAAACAACATAAATGAAGTTTCTACCTGCTCTGCTGAAAATGTAGACTTTGAGCACAATATCATCCCTATCAATTAGCTCGAACACGCAGACATTTCCTACATGCAAGTGAGTTCCTCTCACAATTGCGATCCACCAGAAGAGAGCATCGGCCCACATGGATAGCTCCTAAGCTTCACCGGCCAAGATCTGTCTGAATGTTTGAGAGTAGCGATTTCCTTGATTTATAGAATGTGCTGCATTATGAACCTACGAGGAACATTTTGCCCACACGTTTGAACAACCCGTGCCTGGTAAAAGTCTAATCAACAGAATGTAGATTGATATGGTAGTTTTAGTAACTCTAATCAACAGTCTTTAACAGGCAAAAGTCAAAATGTCAAATCTCTGCTCTTAGAACTAGCATGAGGGTAGAGAGGATCTTTGCCTATTTAAACAAATAGGAATGAACAGATGCAAGGTAAATGATAGTTTCGTACATAAATCCAATCAGCTTAGGAAATCTTACCACTATATCTTGTTTGATATAAGATGGCCAAATCACCACCTTAGAAAAAGGATACTCCGAGTCAAATTCACTGGCTAGTTCAAAACTAGGGAGAGGCTACGATCTCGTAGGACCACCAAAAACCTGCTCAGAATGGCTCGCTTTGAATCCAGACTGTCCAATCTCTTCTATTCTTCAAAAAAATGAAATGTTTAGATGACGCTAGTTTGAACTTTTCATTAGTTGATTTACTCACCATAAAGATTTAACACAGAATGGAAACTAATACAGTGATGAAAATCAAGATTTGGATAAGTTGACCAAATGAAAAATTTGCTTCGCTTCACTTTAGAAGCTGTAACAACTTAAATCACAATAAGCATTACCGAAATCAATAGATAAGTTGACCAAATGAAAAATTTGCTTCGCTTCACCTTAGAAGCTGTAAGAACTTAAATCACAATAAGCATTACCGAAATCATTATGCTATTAGTCAACATCCACAAGCTTATTAAAAAGTTCCTCAAGTACTCCAAAAGAAACTAACGAAGATACATGACTTACGAAAAGATAAGTCACACCTTCTAGATCTTGTGATGTGCAGCTTGGACTAGGCTGAGAACATGATGAATGTGGGTTGCCTCATTTTTTGACGAGAAGCGAAATCCTCCGACTCTTCAACGTCGACAACATCCTCCCCCTTTGGCAAGATAAATCCACTCTCAAGGTTCGATATGCTGCTCCACTAATAATCGATCTCCGTAGCACTCTTATCAAATATTATTTCCCAAAAAGTGGAGTTCCTTTATATTTGAAAACTACAAGGTGACCGTGACCAATGGATTAATGCTGCATAAATTCTTGCCAACCTTTCCACAACCAAACCTTGCCGGTTTTTTTTTTTTTTTTTTTTTTAAGAATGAAGAAAACTTATCGGTTTTCTCTCGTTTATGTTAGAGTTTCCTCTCGCGTGTTGCTCGAGTTTATCGCCATGTCTTCATCTTCCTCAGCTCTTCGTCTGATCTCTGCATTTCATTTGAACCACCGGTGTTCCTCGCAAATTCCACCCTAACTGTTTCTCCTTCTTTTTACTTCTTCTGCATGCTCAATTTCTTCCATCCCCTCCAATCATCACCTTTCCCCGGTTCCGCTGTTTCTTCTGTCTCTCTCAATTACCCGCAATTCCTGGTTTGCATGTTGCCGATCTGTAACATGCAACCCCTACAAATCTCAGTTTCAGCCATCTGCTCTTCAAATTATCCATACTAGTGTACTTTAATAATGGATGAAAGTGACAATACCTCCAGAATTGCTTCCCTCTGCCATCGCCTGGGTCGATTATGCTCAGAACAGGAATTGGAGGTTTGGGATGACATCCCTGCGTCAGCCAAACTGAAGGATTGTCGCCTCATACTGGTGGGTAATATTTTTACAAATCCTTCTGTGAATTTATTTGCCTTTCAAGTTGCGATGAAGAAAGCCTGGCGAGTGGATCATGTAGAGATTACTTCGGCAGATACAGGGCTGTATATAATCAAATTTAGAACTGAAGTGGAAAAACGTCGCGTTCTGGATGGTAGCCCTTGGTTATTTTCAGGTCAATTAGTTAACCTACGACCATGGCAACCTAATACTCCCTTACAACACTATGATTTTGGAAAATGTCTGTTTTGGGTGCATGCTATTGGCTTACCTTTGGAATGGACTTCTCCTCTCATCCTGCGTAGAGCTGTATCCCAGATAGGTAAAGTTCAGGAAGTGAAAACGGACATTTCTACAAGAATACGGATTGAATTAGATTTGAAAGAACCTTTGAAAACTGGCAAACTTATCAGTATAGAAGGCAAAACCCTTTGGCTTGAATTTCGGTATGAGAGACTGTCCCATTACTGCTACTCCTGTGGAAGGCTTGGGCATTATGCAGCTTCATGTCCAGAGTACCCTTATGATGAAGCACAATTTGATGGCCGTGACACGATGATCTATGGACCTTGGCTCAGAGCAGAGATTAAACAATTCAGCCCTTACTGGGATGCTTTTTATCACCCTAAAGTACCAGTCTAGTCAATGGAAGAGACAGTACCTGAAACTCCACCTCAAATACAGCCTGCCCTCCTAGCTCTCCCTCCTATTCCTGCAACAGAGGATGCTACTTCGATCCCTGTTATACCTGCAGGGACTTCCAAGCACCTGAATCCTGTAACTACAAATGCTATCACTACGGATTTAGTACCTGCAGCAGCAAAGATGAAAAACACTCAGACCCTTATAGTGGATAAGCAACAATAGAAGAGATCTAAGATTCCTCGCCCAATGCCACTTGGGGGTTCCAGTAAAAAAACGAAAAGATATTCACCTTATGATGTTCAACCTCCATCATCTACAGCTTTTGATGAGTCCCTCCTTCTGGATACTCCGGTTTTGGAGGCAGATATTCCTGATCATTGGGCTTTGGCGGCTGGCCCTCAACAGCCACCGTGTTTCCAATGAAACTCTTTAGTTGGAATTGTCAGGGGTTGGGCAATCCCCTGACAATTCAAGCATTAAAGGCGATGTTAGCCTGTGATAAGCCCGATTTTGTGTTTTTAATGGAAACGAAGAATGACCAACATTTAGTGAATAGGTTACAGCGTAAGTTTAAATTTACTCACTCTTTTGTGAAGGACCCTGTTGGCTTCAAGGGTGGTCTTGCTCTGTTTTGGAATGACAACTTTGAAGTTACTATTGTACATACGGATGCTCAGTTTGTTGACTTCATTGCCCTTGATCCTAGGACAACAGCCTCCATGCATATCACTTGTTTGCATGCTCCTCCAACATATCAACTCCGTCAGGAATTCTGGGATACCATGAGAATCATCCATGCTGCAAATCATTTACCTTGGCTGTGTATTGGTGATTTCAATGACTTCCTCTCTCCCTGGGAGAAAATGGGCAAGAGACTTGCACTCACTTTGCGCATGACATCCTTTCGAAATGTAATTAATGATTGTGCTTTACTAGAACTACAAAGTAAAGGTTGCGAATTTACCTGGTCAAATAACCGCGAAGGAGATGCTCTAGTAAAGGAGAAGCTCGATCGTGTGTTTTGTTCACTGGAATGGCTAATGTCTTATCCTTCTGCAGAAGTATTTGCCCTACCACCTGTTGGCTCGGATCATTGTCCTATATTGCTGCAAGCTCATCCACCATCTGTCAAGCGTGCAAAGATTTTTCACTATGAAGCATTCTGGAATCAAGATAAAGAGTGTCACGACATGGTTAAACAGGCATGGGAAAACAGTAATACCTCATTGCTTTCCAAATTACAGGCAGTTGCTACTCGATTAACAAGCTGGAGCAGAGCACGTTTCAGCAATTGTCATCAACGCATCTCTTACTTGCAATCTCAACTGCAGACAATTATAAATCGACCATCCTATCAGGAAGGGGATAAAGAGCAAGCCAATGCTATTAGATGTGAAATTCAGAAGCTATGGACTCAAGACGAACAATTTTGGGCTATGCGCTCTCGCATTCAATGGTTGAAATGGGGAGATCACAATTCAAAGTTTTTTCATGCCTACACTATGCAAAGACGACAACGTAATAGAATAACTATGCTCGTGGATACTAACCAGCAATGGATCAGAGAACCAGAATAGCTCAAAGATCTAACACAGGGATTCTTCTCTTAGCTATACCGATCTGTTGGCTACCGGGATTTTCGTCCCTTCTTAGAGCAATGTCCATCAGTGGTAACACCTGAAATGAATGACCACTTGATGAGTAGGGTAACAGAGGAGGAGATTTACCAAGCTACCTTCCAATTGGGAGCTTCGAAGGCTCCTGGACCTGATGGTCTTCCTGGCCTCTTCTATCGGCATCACTGGAATGTTAGCAAAACAACCGTTATTCAAACAGTTCAAGAGTTCTTTACCACAGGTTGTATGCCTACTAGACTAAACAGAACGATCATTGCCCTAGTCCCTAAAGTTCAGCATCCAGAAAGTATTGACCAGTATCGACCAATAAGTCTTTGCAACTTTGCTTACAAGATCATTTCAAAAATTATGGCCAACAGAATTAAACCTTGGCTGTCTATTTTGATTTCCAAAGAGCAAGCAGCTTTTATTAGCGACCGACAGATACAGGACAATATTATGGTGGTTCAAGAAGTCATGCATCAATTTAAAGTGCGAGCATGCAAGAAACGATTCAACCTTATTCTCAAAACAGACATGCAGAAAGCCTACGATAGGGTTGAATGGGACTTCTTGGAAGCCTATTTGAAGCATTTGGGTTTTCATGACAGTTGGGTTACTCGGGTAATGGCTTGCGTTTCTACAGTCTCTTTCAGCATTCGTTTTAATGGAGAACAACTCCCTTACTTTAAGCCTACTAGAGGCCTGCGCCAAGGTGATCCCCTCTCTCCATATCTCTTCATTTTACTTGCCAATGCCCTATCCACTACTCTAACTAAAGCTGTGGAAATGGGTCATATAAAGGGGATTCAATTCAATAGAGACTGTCCTAAGTTATCTCACCTCTTTTTTGCTGATGATTCGGTATTTTTCCTTAGAGCTACTCTTTCTGAATGTCATAACCTTGCCAATCTCCTCAACCAATATTGTTTCGCTACAGGCCAGCTCATTAATAGAAATAAATCCGGTGTGTTCTTTAGCAAACACTGTCCTATTTCTTTACAACATAATCTAGCACAAGAACTCAGAGTCCCTATTCTCAGTAAGTATGGAAAGTACCTGGGTATTCCCTCAGATTGGGGCCGTTCCAAAAGGGAGATGTTCTCCTGGATCCTGGCAAGAGTTAATGCTAAGTTAGCAAGTTGGCAGGAACAATTTTTATCGAAAAGTGGCAAGGAAATCTTACTGAAATCAGTTATACAGGCCTTACCGCAGTATGCCATGTCTATCTTCAAGCTTCCGTTATCTCTCTGCAGATTGATAGAAAAGAAGATCTCAGCATTCTGGTGGAGTAAACATAACAGTAACTCCGGAATTCACTGGAAAAATTGGTCAGAATTAAAGCTTTCAAAAGTTTCAGGGGCGATGGGATTCAGAGATTTAATTAATTTCAACAAAGCAATGCTTGGAAAGCAAGCGTGGTGTCTTTTTCAGCAACCTTAAGCTATCTGGAGTCAGCTTTTTAAAGGTTTATATTTTAGATACTCCTCCTTTCAAACTGCTCCCTCAGGACATCGTCCTTCTTGGGGGTGGCAGAGTTTATTGAAAGGTCGTGAAGCAATTACTCCTAAACTACGTTGGTTAGTAGGGGATGGATCACAGATACACATCAGAGAAGATCATTGGTTACCAATAGGTGCGATAGGAGGCTTACCAGAGGAGGGAGAACCTGAACTAGTTGCTGATCTCATTGATTTACCGCACTCTGAATGGAAGTCCTCCCTTGTTACTGCATTCTTCGATGTCCAGGTCAGTGCAGCAATCCTCAATACTCCTATCAATCCATCCCTCCTTCATGATCAACTTGTTTGGACAGAGACACCTTCTGGTACCTACACAGTGAAAAGTTGTCATCATTATCTGTCTTTACAATCTCAGCAACCAATACATAAACCCTCATCCTCTTATACTAACCCGCCCCTGTTATGGAGGAAAATTTGGCACATGCGTACAGCTCTAAAGCTTAAGGTTTTTCTCTGGTTAGCTTGCAAAAATGCAATTGCTACCAAACATAATCTCTATCAACGCCATATCATTCCGCATCCCTACTGTTCTCTTTGCAATAATTCTGTTCCAGAATCAATAGAGCATCTGTTTTTCTTCTGCCCTTGGACTAACGACATTTGGAATCATGAAGAAATTAGAGTCAGCATATCACCTACCTCAGTTAGCCGATTCGATGCCTGGGTTGTTGACAGAGCTTCCCTTCCACAAGCGTCTCCAGAGTTTGAAGTGATCGCTCACATTCTGTGGGAAATCTGGCGCCATCGAAATAATGCTGTTTTCCGTCAGATCCCACTGGATCCGCTACAAGTCGTCAATGATGCTCTTTCCCAAAGCACCATCTTCAAGGTTTTACAGCCCTCGCCACAGAAGATTCAGAACAAACTGGTCAGTTTAGAACAGGGATGGAAACCACCTGCTGAGGGTTATATAAAGTGTAATATTGATGGGGCTTTTCGCACAGAATCGGAGCAAGGATCAATCGCTTGTATTTACAGAGATAATAAAGGTATTTTAACGGATGTGCTTACCAGATCTGTGCCTGCCCAGTCGGCATTCCAAGCCGAGATCTATGCCCTCATATCCGCTCTTCAACGGCTGATCCAGCAGGGACTCCATCTTCAGCACTTTGTGATCGAATCTGATTGCTTAAAGTTGGTGGAGATCGTGCGAACGAAACAGCGGCCGCCATGGAAGGAACGTCATCTCTTCGCGATCCTCAGCGATCTTCTTCAGCAATGCCCTAATCTCTCGCTTCAACATATCCAGCGTCAGGCAAACCTAGCAGTTGACTGGGCTGCTAAAGCCCATAGGGATCAAGGCCCACCTACAAACTGGCTTCTTTTCCCTCCTTCTATTTTCCTAACTATTCTCTCTTCCGATGCTTCGGCACTAGCTTGTAATGATCTCTAATATAATATAAGTTATCTTTCGACCAAAAAAAAAAAAAAACCTTGCCGTTTTTAAGCTTTTCTACCCCTATAGCCCAGGTCAAACTGCCCGGAACCTTGAGTAGTACCAAGCTTGAGAGATCCTTTCCGTATCTTCCTAAGACTTTTATTCAAAATTCCCTATTAAGAAAAACTCAAAAGTTATCGGTCCAGGACTCTAATTGGTCGAAGTTAGACCGAAAGTGCAGGGAAAAACTCAAAAGTTATATTTGAACACTGAGTAAATTTGGCATTCTGTAACATGGTGATGAAAGATCGGTTTGCACACAAGCAGGATGTCAGCGGGCAACTGTGAATTGAGTTTTAGTTATAGTCGCTTCCTTTGACGAGAGTCAAGCTAGAGAGACCCAACGCCTTTGTCTAACACTATCCTTAGCCAGCCCATCTTCAATTCAAAGTGAAAAAGGAAAAAGAAAACGATTTTTACTTGGAATAATTGAATATAAACACTTTTTGTTCAAGGTTATGGGCTTTTCTTCCTTTTCGCTGGAATCAAAAGGTTCATTCAAAGTTCTGACCAAAAAAAAAAAGGTTCATTCAAAGCCAAACGCGTAGAAAGTCTTCCAGATTGAAATAAATCATGAGAGAAACTCTGCTGACACTTGAGAGCTGAATCCTAATAAGCAGACAGCAAAAATGTGGAACTTACGAGCTTTCCGGATTCAAGGGTGTCGGAGAGAATGATCTTGAAAAAGTGAGGACTCACAAGATGGGGACCAGTCACCATCTCTGGCTCGACACCTCCACCTTCCCTCCGGCTACGGCGTCCACAAGCCATATACACTAGTGTCCAGGAGTCACTCGAGAAAGGTGGCTTGTGCAATTTGCCTCTGTTCTGGAGGCAATCTTCTTAAAGAAGATTCTTACAGACGATATGATAAAGCTTTATAATAGTTATGTTCTGACAGATTGTGTACTGTTTGGATAATTTTATAAGGTCTAATAAAATCCTAGAGAGGCACGAATTCTGTACTACAAACGAAAAGAGTCCACACATCCATACATATTAAAGAGGGCATATGAAGATATCTTTCAATCAAAATTTAGCCTCCATTATCCGATTCCCGTGAACTGGGAATTCTCTACTGTAACCGTTTCATGCGTGTGTGTCGAGTAAAGTCCATTTACAAGATCATAGGCCACATCCTCCGTCTCTAGTTGGTAAAACCTTCCTCCAGCCAGTTTTATTGAATTGATAAATTATAAATATAAATATCATGCACATATATTTACGAGTAAATTCACATGTGAATGATTTCTATATTTGCAACTTACCTATCAAAGGCGCAGTTTAAAGACTACCTCCAACTAGAGATGGAGCAAAACATGACCTCAAGGATGGGATGGCATTTAGTTGAAGTCTACCTTTGTTCTTCAAACTATAGATGAGATGAGCAGGATCATTTCAGTATTGCTCCATGGTAATGGCAACCCTCTTCCCCAACCAAACTATGTCAAATTATTTCCTGAAGAGCAGGTTGAAGTTGAACCATGATGCATGTGAAACCTCAAGAAGCATGAAACATGAGAGATACTCCATAGAGAAGGAATTTCGTAAACGTGTTGCACTTCTCATTTGATACATCAAGAGGCAAAAACTTCTAGTGTGCATCTCCTTTGGTGTAAATGAGTTCTGGAACTGAACACTGCAAATGGAGGCTTTAAACATGGAAAAACCATGACGAATGAGCTCAAACATGCAGATGTCTCTTACTCGCAGCGCGTTTCTCTTGTAAATAGATACCAGCCGGCAGAAAAGATGCCCAACAGGGCATGTCGATAGAACCTGAGCTCCACCGGCCACAATCTGTCCAGATACATGAGTCACAGTTTGCTCGTCTTCCATAATGTCTTAGTTGATGAATCCATGAGGAACACTCTGCCATGTATGATGAAGACCAGAATCATCTATACTTGCGTGCGCTCACGAGAGAAGCACACAAGATGAAGGCTCATGGCTTTGTAATTGCTAATTCAGACGTGGATAACTGTCAACTCGAATATGTACTGATAAAAAATTTAAAACTTAACAAACGCAGCATGTAACTCAGACTTTCTTTCGTTTCATTTCAAATTGCTAATTTTTCAATTCTACCATCTAATTAAGCAGGGTCACTACTTTTTCCTTTCTATTTAATTATTTATGAGAGGAGTCCATACTTAATTGCACACACACAAATCTTCTTTTCATAAATCTGATCAAGTCCAAATAAAAGTGACCAAAATATAATCTCATGAAGATCCTACCGTTCATCATTAGACCAAAATAATATTAGGCAAGATATATAGTTAGGATTCATAATTGAATTTGAGATAGTGTAGTGAATTAACAGCCAAGATCTTACAATGCTTCTCTTAATATAAGTTGGCTGCATGCCTCAAAAAATGGGTTCTCCGATTTAAATGTATTGGCTAACGTGCAGGACAGCATCTAGATCGTTTGATCTTGGCTGTAAACTCAGAAAGTAGAAAATTTATCATTTTAAAGACGCCAGCATGAAGGTTTCATCGATTGACTTACGATAATTTGATGAATTAAGCCTTGCAAGTAGCCTAAAGCGACACTTATGGTTTTCATCTCAATCGACATGAATATGAGATACTTACCAGCAGAATTGCAGTAACTTAGACCCTTAAATCTAATTGATGGGCGCAGCAAATGCGCGGCCTCCCTCTTTGTGTGCGTTGCACTTGTCTAACCTTCACACCAACATTGCCGCTCACTCCCTCCAGTTACTGGCACATCATGCCAACGTCACGCTTCACCAATCTCCATTGCTCCTATCTCTCTCTTTCAAACAGCGCAATAGGTTTTACAGCTCAGTTACATTATAACCATAATAGCCATTACGTCATAATCTTAACCATTAGTGTGATCTAACCAAACATGCAATCACAAATTCGTTTACAAGGGGAAAGCAGTAATCTTGCTTCTCAAGGGGAAAACTCTTCATATAAGGGGGAATATAAGGTAGCTAGGCAAAATAGAAAGGATCTTAGGGAAACAATAAGAATGATGACACTTGAATTCGTTGGTTTTTCCAATTAATGCCACAAGAGGAGATAACGGCTATGACAACTGAGATGATGAACCCATTACTCCTAGAAATAGTGAGGTTGACGAGGGTTAAAATTGAGAAAGGTTCTTGTTGTATAATCTAAGGTGTGGCCATGAGAACCATATTTTTGAAATAGGAATGATATTTGAATCTGCATCTCAATTTAAATAGGGTATCTAAAGATATGCAAAGTATGAGATACTTTGGATGCTTTTTGAGGCAATATACATGTAAAAGTAGTTCTACATGGCATTAGATAGTCTCTGCTTTTTGAGGCAGAGTACGCCTATTTTTTGAGCCAACGTGCTGTACGCATGGGGAGTTAACATTCCTTGAGGTACACTGTGTAATTTCATATGAGGTTGAGGAACGGTTACCGAAATAAGACAGTAATAAGCATCAAGTTTTATTAGTAAAACGATCGAAGTTTCATTAGTAGACGCCGACATCAAAACAAAGGAAGAAGCTGCCATTGTTTTCAATTAGAACACCACGTCGAGCGACGCAGATGACTCCTCTCCTCTGTTTTTGATATTGACAGACATGCACTTACTAATCTTCTCTTCAAGATTTGTTATTGACTCGAGATTCACATTCTCTCTACCCTCTATCCAATCATCTACTTCAACTTCTCCTTTCATGCCATCAACATCTATATAAATTCATTGTTGCAAATAGAACTTTCGGAGATCAAACCATTCGAAAATTTCATTCCGCAAAGCAACGCACAACCAAGCATCAAAAGCAATTACTAAATCTCATAGCAGGATTCACAATATGCATTGACAACAAATAAGATCCTACGTCCATGAAACAGAACAGAAGCATCAACAAAATATCAGATTTTTGGGTTCATCATGATAGTGTACGAGCAATCGTTAGGTCTTAATATTATGATTGCAAAATCTCTCGGTTGTATGGGAATCTGAATTATGTTAATCGAAGCATCCCCACAATCTGACATTTTGAGTCATTGCCATAAGCTATGGAGGTAAAAACCAAAAACCCCACTGAAAACCAACCTCACTCACACTTTCAGTCGTCGCCATCAAGCAACAGGAGAGAAATTGATTAAAAGAAAATTATTATGTTCCAACAAAAAATGAAGAATCTATTTGTAACTCGATCAGTGGAAATAACGCGGCAGTTAGGAAGCCTCATCTCTTCCAACTTCCCCCCACAAATTAACAATGCAGAGCCCGAACCGTTTCGATTTCAGGGCATTGTGGACGGAAAAAAAGAGAGAGCCCCAAATCGAAACTCCAATCGGTCAAAGCGTCTTCTCACAGCTGCCAATCTTCAACTTCAAATTCGACTTGCTCGCAGCCCCTCCTCCACTAAAAAGCAAGCGCTGTCCCCTGGTTTCGCTTCCCCGCTGTCGCCCGCCTCTGGGCACGTCTTTTAAAAGTCGTCTACTTTTTCTATTTAATGATGTTTGCTTGCTTTTTTTTTTTTTGGTCAGATATTTGCTTGCTTTTAGGATGCAGAAGACGACATGGTTTTCTTTTGCCTGGTTGGTCAGCCTGCTGAATAGATATATAGTGACACGTCAGCCACCACGTATGCAAGTTTCCGACTGTGGTTTCAAGAGCACGCGTCTCTGCGATCCTTGTTTTTTTTTTTTTGGTAAAGGTCTCTGCGATCCTTGTTAAAGTTCGTATCTCTTTTTCAAATTCAGGAAACGTGGCTTAAACAGAATGGTCGATCTTGAGTCCCAAAATGACCATTATTTTTAGGCCATTAATTTTTTTTTTCTCAGTAGTGCCGAATCTGCCGTTGTAGAATCTGATTTCGATTCTGGTACTCCAAAAACTGACTACTTTTAGAAGAAAATGAGCATTCCTTTCCGTGGTTGTAATAATTTTTGATTCAGCGAAAAATATTTCTAAGGAATGTAGAATATAACCGTTAAACAACCAATTCAGGAAGCTATTGTCAACATAGTTTCCTGGTCAGATCTACCTATTCCACGTCCTTCCTTCCACCGTGAAGGGACCACCATCTAAATATTCAAAAAGGGTTGCTTTACATAGGGTGATTGAGAGAGAGAGAGAGCAGATGAGGTTAGTTGTGCCAATGCTTAGTAATTTCAGGAAACGGAAGCGCCAAAATTTGAAACTTTACATAGAAAAGACTCAATTGGCAAAGAATCGGAACCCGCTGAAGCTGCGTACCTTGTTCAATGTCCACAGAGTATTTTTTGGAGGTAAAACAGCTATTTTGGAGATTCTTCGCAGCGAGACGGGATCTCTACTGGATGGCTTTGCTACGAAGGTTCCAGCTTCGTCGGCGTTTCATACGGAAGCCATGGCCCTGCTCGGAGATTCGAAACGTTTTCAGTCGAGGAGAGAGAATTTGCCGGAGCTCGGGTCGACGTAAATGCTGAAGAAGACGTGAGGTGGGAGGTGCAAAGCTTTAATTGAGGAAGCGCAACTATCTTCGGCCCAATTTCAATTTGTCTCCTGGGCCCAACGTTCGAATACTCCTCCTTCCTCTTGAGTGGGCCATCCTCTCCAACTTTTATGGAATCTTTTAATAATATCGTACCCTGGAAGAAACCTTCTTCCTGGATTGTGCGGCTTGTAACCTGCATAAAAATGCAGCTTTGATGCTGGGATTGTAAAACACTTGCATTACTGCTAAAAGATTCCCCACAAATTGACAATGCCAGTGCCCGATCGTTTCGAATTTAGGGCTTTTGTCGATGCCCTAAAAGCCCCAAATCCAAGCTCCAGTTGGTGTTCAACCTTCATGGCGAAGATCCGAGCGGCCTTGTTTCCTGCCGAGGCTGCCGAAACTCATAATCCTCCAATTCTGCTGCTTCAGGTCGACTCTTCTTCGCGAATTTGTCTTTCGTCTGATCTAACTGCGGTGATACCAGAGAGCAAGACAGCTTCGGATTCCAGATTTGTAGTGGCGGTCGGCGATGAGGACATATGGCATTTCGTTGTGAAGTATGGCACTTTGGGATTGGTTGTGCGAGCATGAAAGAGGGAAGATTTGGAGCTCTTGCAACTTCCTCTGACAGAGGGAGAATGAAAACAAGCTTTGGGCTGCATTCACTGTGATCGCGGTATGTGCTTTTATTCCCCTTAATCTATTTTTCAATCCTTGATTTTTTTTATCAAAACTTAGTTGTAGATAATTGACTGCTACTGGTTCCTTTAGGTAGAAAAAAAAAAATTGAACTTTCTTGTTCTTATGGCGTGTATTTGTTGTTATTATGCTTTGGAGAGAGTAAAAACACTTCAGATTGTTACTTGTCCACAGTCAGTAGATAATTAATTTTCAAAAGCAATGATGGATAACGTGCACCTTCTTTCATAGTTCAGTAGCACTATTTTTTTTTCTCAAATTATTGATTTCCTAATAGCCTTCGATCAGCTTAGTTATTTTCTTTAGTCATCTCGTCTCTTGCCTTGTAATGGATGGTAGTTAAGCAATGTTGTTATATGACGCAAAGCATGGGAGGGCTACAGGCGTATCAGCACGTCACAGGGCAACCACAGTTTTGGCTCTCGCATCTAGAGATTCCCAAGCCTGAAGATTTCGAGAGGCCGGGACATGTTTTCCCATTGAAGTAAAGGGAGGGTGGTGTCCTGAAAAGAGCTGGGCATGCAGAGGCTTCTATCAACCTTGCTGTGTTAGCTGGATTGGAACCTGTGGCATTCCTCTTTGCGAGGTTGTGGATGGTGATGGCTCCATGGCAAGATTACCTAAGCTCCGTGAAATTTGCGCAGCGGGAGAACTTGAAAATTGTATCTACTGCTAATCTAATGAGGTAAGTATTCTCTTCCCAGCAATCCAATGCAAATACTTTTTAAGGACACATAGTCTCCAATCGAATTAAATTTCAGTTGCAACTTTCACTTTTTAAGTAAAAGCGATGACATTGTTTTCAAAAAGATTTCAAACGCAATTCATGAGAGAAACTCATCCACGCACACAAATGTCTGCGTGTTCGATCTAATTGATAGCGATGACATTGTTTTCAAAGTCACCATTTTGAGTAGTGCTGCTCAGGACTTTATTTATGCTGTTTGAAATGAGTTCTCAAAGTGTCACTTTAGGCTGATTATAGAGTGACTTGAGTTTTAGGTTTAGAATTATGCCCCCCTTTTTTGGTTGTGCTCCTTCACTGACAAGAACTTTCTTTTCTTTGTTATTTTGAAACATGTTAGAAATTGGTTTAGTAATAGTGTGTCGTTTGGAAAAATAATGATTTAGGTGGGAAATCTAGCTAGTTTTTCTTTTTTGATATGAAGAACAATCATGTTTTGTCCGTCAAATTTTTTGAAATTTGGTTTTCATGTAACTTAATGTCTTAGCAAGTCATAATTTGATTTTTAATGTAATCATACGGCCTTGTTTGTTAAAATGTGTTTCTGTTCCCCGGAACAAAAATTTCTGTTCTTTTGTTCTGGGGAACCAAAAAAGAACATAAACATGTTTAGTAAAAATTTTATTCCCGGGAATAAAAAATCTATTTTTTTTTTGTTTCCGGGAATAGATTTGGAACAAAAACAAGAAGTAGAAAAAAGTTGTTTCTTATTCCCGGGAACAATTTCTAGAAACAATTTTTCTCTCTCTTCTTTTTTCTTCTCTTTTCTTTCCTTCTTCTTCCTTTTGGCCGGTTGCCGGCCATGGCCGCCTCGCCGGTGTATCGCCGGTCCCCAGCGAGGCTCGGCCTTGCCAAGCCACTGCCAGGTCAACGTCACCCAATAGTGGCCCGACGAGGCTCGACCTCGCCAGATCTAGGCGAGCTCGAGCTCACCTAGCCAAGGCGAGGCCGAGCCTCGTCGGCCGGCGCGAGGCTCCGGCGAGCTTGCCGGCCCTCATGGTGGCTTGGCAAGGCTCCAGTGAGCTTGCCTAACCTTGACCAGCCACCAAGGAAAAAAAAAAAAGAAAAAGAAAGAAGAAAAAAGAAAAAAGGAAAAATATAGTAAAAATATTAAAAAATTAAAAGAAATAACAAAATTATACAAGTTTACTAAACGTATTTCTATTCCCGGAATAGAAATTTTTTGCAGTTACCAAGCACATTCTTATACTAAAAAAATTGTTCCCGGGATCATAAATAAATAAATAAATAAATAAAAACTATTTCTATTAAAAAATTATTTCTCGGAATAGAAATGTTACCAAATGCAATATAAGTTTCCCTCCTTTTCTGCACCGCCAATGGACAAACATTGATTCATTGGCCATGTTATTGATTTATATATTTTTTTGGTCGGATGTTATTGATCCAATTTTATGAACATTTTTTTACTTATTGACATATTGGACTTGGGCTAACTTAGACCATCATATCTAATTAATATGGACAATTAGATGAAAATACGTGTTGACTTTTCATGTATTATCTTTCAATTTTGCACATATTTGTTAATAGATAGTGCCTCAAATCATCCCTTTGAGGGGAAAAATGGAAAATTTGAAGATTTTTATTTACCAACCGTAATTGTTCCACTAGAATGTCAAATCAATCCTAAGTCTATATATTTATTATGACTATTTGCAAAGGTTATGACTAATTTCTAACGGAAATGATGTTATACTAATTAAAGTCATGGGTGACATTCTTTTTGTAATTAAGGTGATAAGGGTTCGTTGTTTAATAACTATCTAGATTATGAGGAATAAATGCATACTAAAATAACAATGATATAAAATTAGAATTCTCCTAAAGTAAGCATTTTTTTTTTTTTTGTGTGTATAATCTAGGGGCATAGGCTTGGAAACCTGTCTACAAACAAGCCTATGAAATATCCTGCAAGCCCAATGAATCGGTTAAGCTCAAGCCTTCAGATTGTTTAGGTGACTCAAATCCAAAGTAGTTTGCATACAATGTGTGTAGTCCAAACCGGCAATCTCCAATTCTTAAGCTGGAATTCCTTAATTCCCCAACCAACTGCATCAATCCTAGGGTTTAGTAAGCATAATATTTTATTGTAAAGATAGGTCTATTTTCCATCATTTTCGTTCTTTAATAAAACGAAAATGATTAAGTATCACATTATTGATGTTCAACAATTGCAAGATATGATGTTAAGTGAACATGATTATTTTACTCTGACAAAAAAAAAAAATGATTATGTCATCATAAAGAGAAAGTGTTCTCGCATTCAATAGAATTTCTTAAGTAAAGATAAACCCTAGTTAAATGGTATGGTTTTGCTTCATTTGATGATTGATTTGCATATGATTGATGTGGATGGGAACCCATTGCAATATCCTTAAATAGAGCCAATCACGTATTTGTCATATCTTAATGATAATGCAGTGTAGATATACACAAACATAATATAAGCAATATAAATGTAGGCGGATATTAGATTCTTTCACTGTGACAGGTTAGGGAAAGAAAAAAGAGACAGACAAAATTATTTGACGCGGCAAATGATAAGATCACATTGTCTTCTCATGCTTTGAAATGATTCAATATTTACATCTCTATTTGAGATACCATCTGATGGCTTGCTTAGGATATGATAGTTTATATAAGTCCCATTAATATTTTTCCATCCTTATCAAGCCTTTGATTAGTGTGTTAGAAATATGGGCTTGATCAATATCCAAAATTTAACTAAAAAATAAAGTTCACGTTTGTAACCCCTCCCCCTCCTCCTTTGGAGGGAAATGGCATCTTTTAGTCCACATTTTTGTTTTGGATCATCAAGGAGCGCGAATGCTAGGACCTATGGCACAACTTATAAGCTCCATAAATCGATTAAGTTCTAATAATTTTATTTATATTTTCAATTTTTATTGATTTAATTAATATTGGAAAAAGACACTCACTTTATGTATGAAGGGATATAGTGAGAAAAATCAAAATGCTATAGAATGAAAAATAATCAAATAAAAATACCAGTGATTTCCATGGGTGTGGACCATGGTGCTTGGTCACCTAACCTTAGTTAAGGACTCAATTAAGTACCGGTCAATTCTTTGGGGGAAAACTTGGTAGCACACTACTACAAGTCCAAATTATCCAATGTAAAAATAAAAGAAGACCACTGTTGTCAGCCACCTCAATCAAGATAAGAACGGTGACTTTTAGACAATCAAGTATTAGAAAGTAAAAGAGTCGGCCAACATGCTTAGATATATGGTCATTTTGTTGCTTTCTTGTTAGCGTGGATGGATGATTTTTATATTAAAGGAGGCATCAAGTTAGGAGTGGAGGCTAGTTTACTTCATTAAGTTAGAAAAATGATTATGTTTATGGAGACTATTTCAAACCAAAGTCTATCATATAGATACTGAGTTGTAAAGAAACACCAATTCAATGACTTTGTGGCATGGTGTGGAGCCCTAGGAAATTTTTCCTCTATATTTTAAGGCAACACGAAAGCATCCTCAAAATACATTATTGATCGAATGGTTAATTTCTAACATTTAATAGTGTAGGAATACATTCGAAGAAATTCTTGAAAATAAGAAGGATTATTGGAACCTAAATTTTAATCGAAAAATTAAGAATTGGTTTAAAAGAATAGAAAAATGAAGAATTAAAATAGAAAGCAAGAAAGTTCAAGAAAAATAGATGTTAAATAAATTGACAAAAAAAAAAGGAAGAAGAAGAGAAAGAGATCAATTCTGATCCATCACACCAGCCCAAGTTCGTGTCTTCAGCCAGCTAGACAATTAGCAGACTCAATTCCTCTTTTAGGCCCATCAAACGCAGCCCAGACATAAGCCTTGTAGTTAGCCCGTTTTCAATGACTGGAGTTTCGCCGGAGGGGATCTCCACCTCCTCGCCGTCGCGTCGTCCGACCTTCGGACGGTGATCTCCGGGTTTCTCCCATGGCGGAGCTCTCTGCACCGCGCCTTCAGCCCCGCAGTTGCAACTTGGATCCGTTTCGGGTCGCATCTGAGTATCTCTGTCGAGCGATTCCACCGCTGGATTTCCATAGCTGTCGACCGTCATCATCGCAAAATCCTCGGAGTCCTTCATCGATCTTCTTTTATTGGCAGTTTAGTGGACTCAAGCAATCGGCAAAGCAAATAGTTTCAGGATTAGGAGGAGCCTGAGAAGCTTGCCAGATGTTCCGAAGCGATGGCGGTAGCAAAATCTTGTGCGTGACTTGGTGCCTAGGCGTTGCGACGATCTCGTCATCGCGCCAACGCTCCGTTGCTGGGTTTTCTCCATTGCTGCATCCTCGTCGCCATTTGTTCTGATTGAGAAGTTTGAATCTCTTCGCCGATCATAAAGGTCTTACCTCTATCCCACGGTTGCTCTGTTCTTACGTCCTCATTGTGGTAATCACACGTTTAACGAAATGCCACAGAGAGAGACAGAGAGATCTGACACGTCTTCAGTTCGGTATTCGCTGTTCCATCTCTACATTTCACCTTTATCACTACCACTCACTGTCGAGAGTTGGACATTCAGCTAGTTGCCATGGTCTGTCCTGCTCTTCTTTGCGTGTCACGTTCGTAAGCCTTCTTCATCCTTCAGCTTTATGCCATGTGTGGTCAAATGGATATGCGCAGTGACTCTTTGACGATATGCCCCAGAGGAATAACATCACTGGGAAAACGATGATTGAAGGATACATGAGGCGGGTAAGTCTCTGTATCCCTTAGTTACACGCCGTGCAGGGACGATTTCTCTTGGGACGTAGCGATTTCGTGTTTTGCCAATGAAATGAGCGGATATTAGTTTCCGGGAAGGAGGAATTTGCTTGAAATTTCTGGGACAGAAGAGGCATTGATCCATCGCCTTATAAGGAGTCGCAATAGTCGCTTCCTAAAAATTTGCTTTCGATTTGCTGGTTAATTAAGATTGATGACTTACATGAGCCTCTTAATTTGATCAAGGCTACCGAGCTAGCGAATTTAGCGTGTTGGAGAATATGAAGAATGGAGGACTACTGCGAGGAAGAGTCTCCTGCTCGGCAGCAGCTCCGTCTTCTCTCTTGCAAGGACGGAAATGACGATGAGGACAAGCCATGATGTTGAAGGAATTTTGACGAGGACGAAAGACGGTGGGCTTTAAGGAGCTGCAAATGCAATCACATGAGCTTTCAATTGAAGCATATTAATGCCTCTTGTTCTTGAAATTGAATCGATCCAAAGCTCGAGAAATTGAATTTTTTTATCACTTTAGATTTTCTGCTTCCACAACATCCTCCGCATTTGCTAAGAGAAATTAGCTCCCAAGGTTTGATAGTTTGCCGCTAATTGGCAAATAATTTATTTCTGAAGCACTCTTATTGGATATTATTACAAGAAAAGTAGAGTTCCCTTCGTATTATGAAGATTATGAGGTGTTCAATGAGTAATGCTTCATAAATTCCCACCACCCCTTCAATGATGAAATCATGTAATTATCACTATGTTATGGCTTACACTAATTCCACCCTCGTATTAATGATCACAGAAATTGTAGTTTTTAATTAATTAAAGGTCACAGAAATCATAATGTTAATTAACTCCATCTTTAGTTAGTCTATTTTAGTGGTGCTTATCCCCCATACGAAAAGTACATTCCCCAAAAGCTATCTCATCTTAAGAGCAAATCATCATTAAATAATGGGACAATAATGTGATTATTGATATACCTTATTGCTTCTTGACAAAAAGAATCATTATATGTATTGATTGTGCCACCGGAGGCTCTAGGATTACTTATTAATAAGTGAAAACATATGTAATTGTTATATTAAAAATGATTTAAAATAAAAAATCAGCATTGTAATGTATAAGTGAATGTGACTATTTCAATATTTTTTTATTCATGACGGAAACTAGCGGACATTTCGAGGTCTCATTTGAATGACCTTGGAAATGATTTGATGATAAAATGAAAGTTCGAATTTTGGAACAATGTGCTACTTCCACAAGAATTCGATATTTATTAACTCACTTGGGCCGGATCCAAAAATGGGTCAACTCCGGCCTCACGGACTTCGCCCAAGACAAGCACAGGCTCTTATCTCAGCCTTTTCAAAATCAAATGTAATGGAAGCCCAATCTGTCAAAGTCGAATTAAGCGCAAACTCATATAAGATCAAACCCAGCCCAGATTCACCTAGACAAAGCAAACCCAAATTTTCTAGAACTGAAGTAAACCCAAATTTATTAAACCAAGCTAAGCCCAAGCTCATTAAACCTATTCAAGCCTGAAGTTCATTAAACCTAACTATTTTCTTCATTTTCCATTTGCTAACTAATAATACTTTTCTTTCTCCCATCATCTTCTTCCTGTTGCCTTCCTCATCACCACCCGAGAAATACACAAAAACAAAATCAAAGATCACCATACCAACGCATTAACAGTTGGGGCTTATCACACAAAGATAACCAAATATAAATGTTTATACATGATAGTTGATCTCCTATATCAGAAGACTCATGCTATTGGCTATTACCTTCGGTCATGACAGACACAACTTTAAAGCTTAGAGAAACTTTCAATGCCTAAGAATCCTCTTCTACAACAAAGATCGTTTTCTCACCCCGAAAAGAATGCTCCCCCTTGAGTGTTTGAACTAACGTCCCAAAGAGAAAAATAGTGAATTTGGACATGGGCTGAAGGTGCATTGGACGCCGATTTAAAAATCCCCTTTCCTTTTCATCATTTATTTTGATGCGTGAATTAAAATTAAGGTGTCAATAACTTAAAGTAATCTCTATTAAATGCAATCATGAGAGAATCATTTGGATGGGACATGTAGATGATTGCTTATGCATTGACAAAGAAATAGGAATGAAGTTAAGAGCCTGTTGACACCCAAATTTTTGTCAACGTTTTAGATATCTATTTATTTTACAAAAATATAAAATATATATATAAAAGAAAAAGAAATCCTAAAAAAGAATAAAAGATGATAACGAAAATGAATATATATATATATATATATATATATAAAAGCAATTAAAAAAACCGAGTCGAATGGGCCGGTGTGTCCGACCCACCCCTTCAATGAGTTTTCGGCCCCATTCTCTTTCGGCCCAACTCTTATCATTTCTTTGAGCCCACGATTTGAGCCCAAAAGGAGAGACAATCCTGGGCCCACCCTACGTCTTTCTTCCTTTCTTTCTCTGGCATGCCCGCCCGCCTGTGACGCGAGGAAGAGAAGGTGCGTCTTGGCCGCGACCGAAAAAAAGGCTGTGCCCATGAGCGATGGACAAGCAACGGCGTGTGACGACAGCTGATCCGAGAGCCTTCTAGAATGGCAAGCTGGCTCATGAGAGGGTGGAAGCATATTTAGGAGAGTGAAGGTGTCTAAAGCAGATTTGTGAGTTTCATTTCAGTCAAAGGGAGAATCCTCGAAATTTTATTGATCTCAATTAGTTGAAGTTAAAAAAATCAATGTCATCGAGGTAAGAATATATCTTCTATTAGTTGAAGTTAAATGATGTAGTGTTATTATGATCCCTAATTCATTATTTCTGAATCGAAAACCATCACACATGAGTTCGATCCAACCTCTGTCTTTGCTAATCAACGTTAGCTTTTGACTACCTCTCTACTTCAGCTTATGATAATCTGAACAATAGAAGTTAGTCTCTGTTATGAATCATTTTGAGCGTCCAAATATGTCACAAAGTTGATTTTATGATCATGACCTCCTGCCTTATTTATAGTTTGGAGCACAATCTAAACACGTGTGACATGGATTGGATGTAGTGCTCGATAATTTTTATGAGCATATGTTCGAAAGTTGGTTCCTCTCACTGTCACAAACTTTCTTGTTCATTCGCTATGGGTTCGGTGATGTGGTGATCATGTATGTTGACGATTGGAGTTGATATCTTGATAGCTTTGATCTGGGGATAGTCAGAGCTGATCAATGTCGAGGTAAAATGTATATATTATTCTCTACTTATGATTTGTGTAGATGATTTTATATATCAGATTCATATGTGCTGATCTTGGGTAGATTGTGGATGCTCATATACTGTTTGTTTATCATGAAACATTCGGCTATTGTGGTTTTCAAGGAACATTGTTTATGGTTGAGAGAATTCTGTTTTGAATGGTTCGATAGACTCTGGATAAGTGACTTTGTACGTTTGTTACTTGAATGCAGATGGATAAAGATTTGGCCAAGAGTTAAGAGGAATAAAAGGGAAGTTCGAGTATACTAGAAATGAGAATGAAGGAATTTTGTCGAAATGAGTTGAATCTTGTCAAAACATGCTGGAATCTTGCTGAATTTTGCTGAAAAACGTTTTGGAATGGAACCGGATGCATGCCTTTTTGTACGTCTTTTGTTCTATGTTTCTCTGTGTTTCATGCTCCGGTGGATGTTTGTGGCACTTGCTGATGAGAAATGGCTGGATATAGAAGATAGATACAATTTGTTATCCGGTTCTTCGAAGCATTTCTTGAGGAGCTACACTTGGCCATTCCTTGAAGTCTAGAGGTGGTTGGTTAGGTCGTTTGAGCTCGACGAATGAGAAAACCAAGATAATACTCTTTAAGCCTGTAATCCGATGAAGTGAGGCCACTTGGGATTTTTTAGATCACCCACAAGTGAATCAAGAGTGGCTGGGGCTAGGATCATCATTCCAAATGCTCAATGATGGTTTGAGATGGATAAGTGTGGATATGATGTAAATCAATGGCTGTTAAGGCATGATTAGTGGATGTTGATAGTGTAAAAGTGATTTTTGGATTGATTGCACGATGTTGACGATATGATGATGTATATGGCTGGTTTTCAGGATGTGATCAACTAGAGAACGCTAGTAATCTTCATTAGCTTCGTTTTGACATATCATACATCATCTCATAACATCGTTTGCATGCTAAAATTGTGCTGTGATCTTAGGATTAGAATATGAACTCTGAATGTGTTTTGTTTTGTCTGACCTGGCTGTGTTGTTGAATTTTCATGAAATTTTATGATGCGATTTAGGTGTAGATGTCTTCACAAGATTTATTCATCACATCCAGGTCTAAATCATACGATTTTTTTTTTTTTAAATTGAGATGATTTAGTCGGTATGAACACCACCCAAAAAGACATGCTGGTTTCTGGAATCTTAATTTCCAAATTGACCTTCAAGTACCCTCTGATTTTTACAGAATACTGTTTTTAGAATCTGATGATGCTTCCTTCATGAAATCTGTTCATCACTTTAATATCTGTATTGAATTTTTTTTTTTCGGAAAATAAAAAGTTCGTTTGCTATTTTTAGCATCCTCCTAAAGTTGCAGTAATATTCTGGAATTTTGGTTCACAATCAGACTTTTATGCATTTCCAATTTTTTAATGAAATCATACATTCAAGATTTGAAAATACGTTCTTCATGAAAGTTTTAGACAAGATTCCAAGCTTTCCAATGGTATTGCTTGTATTGTCTGATGATCATTTGGTTGCCATGGCATTAGTTAGCACATGATTCGGTTAGGTATCGAAAGGGGTTACGTAATTAAGTCCCTGACTCCAAAATCTTTGGTTATAAAAATAGTAAGATGTCCTCCCATATCTTATTAGGTTTATAGCCGATCCTTAAAATAAGATTAGTGGCAATTCCTTAGTCAAAATTTGTATTAGGTCGCGACAGGGCCAAAAGTTATCTCATGCGAATCATCTAAGTATGAGAGGTGGCAGTTTCTAAATATAGGAAACACATTTCAAACTTGATGATGTGACTCAACTCGACAATATCAGACATTGACATGTTTTCAACCATTTTTAATGAAAAATCACATTGAAACTTTATTTGTAATGACATGAGAACACTAATCGCCAAGTGAGATAATTTTAATTTTTTTTTTAATTTCAAATATGAATTGTGGAGGAATGTGAAACTAAGAGATAAGTCCCTACTTATGCATCATTCAAATACATCTTCTCATTTCACGTGAGATTACTATTAATCGAAGCTTCCCCCAAAATGACACTGTTAGTTGTTGCCATAAGCTGTAGAGGTAAAAAAATAAAGAAAAAAAAAACCATCGAAAGCCAACCTCACTTGTATTTTCCTTCATTGCCATCAAAAGAGAAGGTCGATAAAATTCTTCGTTCAAAGAAAAAGTGGAGATTCTAAACGACGTGCATAAAAATAGCTAGGAGCCTCATCTTTTCCAATTTCCCACAAATTAACAATCACGTGCCCGAGTGCTTCGAATTTAGGGCATTTGTCCACGGAGAAAGCCCCAAATCGAAACTCCGATCGGTCTTCCAATCTTCAATTTGGACTTGCTTGTTGACCCTTGTCTGCTCAAAAGCGAAGCCTATCTCCTGATTTTGCTCGCTCTCTCGCACGAGAAGCTTTCTCTGCTGCTCCACCTTTCCAAAGAATGGTCAACCTTGAGTCCCCAAATGACAATTATCACATGCAAATTGTTATTTCACGTGTATTAGAGTTAGGGACTTGCCCGCAATGAGAAGTTTGAAACAGCGATTATTAAATGTAGCAACACGTCTCCTTTTCATTTAATGATACTTATGCAACTATAATAATAATAGAGGATAAGAAAGCCTGAAAGCCAGAACCCGAGGATTAGAGGGAGAACATGGTCCAAAGATTGAAGTGCTTAGGGAGCAAAAGGGAAAGTGCTATATAGCCCATCTCTTTAAGTTCATATTAGTAGAGAATTGCTCCTTCTTGTCTGTCAGATTCCAATATTTGCCGGACAAAGATTGTCCATATAAGATTCTGATATTTTAGGGAGGCATCTATACTTAAACTAGAAATCATTAGTTTTCTAAATTATGGTTGTTCTATTGCCTTTTTCAATCCTCCGACCTTGGGTCTGTAACCAAGTGACACTTCGGCGTTCAGCTCAATCGGCCTAAATGAGAGGGTCCTTACCAACATTGCTGAAGATCGAGACTTTGAACAGAAGATCGTCCCTACCGATGAGCTCGACACATGCATACATTTAATGCAGCCAAGCTTCTCTCGCACATGCGGGCCAACCGCCCGAGATGTTTGCCCCAAAACTGTGTTGATAGATCCTGAGCTGCCTTAGCCACGATCTGTCTAAATATATAAGAGTCACAATTTGTTGGTTCTTTTGAATGGATCTCTTTACAAATTGGCAAGTTACTTTCTGTCAAGTAGATGTTCAGCGAACCAATGTATGATGAGAAAAGGAATAAATACGAGCAAACCCTAAAGAAAAGAGCAAACAAGATACATTTAAAGTCCTCAATCCAAACCCAGCAATTTGAAGCCAAAATGCCATTACTATCGGGATCTCATACTCTACACTACCATACAAAATGCTTCATGGGTTATTAACACATTGATCATCTCTATCGCAACTAGGAGTGTTAGATTCGAACTGGAAAATTGAACTATATCGAACTCTCGTGCATTTTGTACTCAGTTTGAGTTTTAGTTCAGATTATGAAAAAATAATCCTTTTCAATTTGGATAGTGTTGATTCGGTTCAGTTAATCGAATCATAATGAAAATTTTCCTTCTTCTTAACATACAGTGCACACAATCTCTCTCCTTTTCTACTAAACCTCTTTTTAATATTTCAAAAAAGAAAACCGAATGGAATTGAACTTAGTTCAAGTTCAATTTGGTTTGGAATGTGGTTCAGTTTGAATTTGATGCACACTCAAACGGTTCAGTTAAACACCCTTGATTGCAACCTCTCGATTTATAAATAATAGTTATCTTCTTTCGATGAACCCAATTAGTTTAAAAAAATAAAGAGAAAGCAAAAAAGGAAAAAGAAAAGAAAAGAAAGGACGATGTCTCCTATTAGAATTGGTAATACGATGAGCCCATAAATTAAAGGAAATGTAATTTCAAAATCACACTCGATGAATTAAGATTGACAATGAGCATAAATTTAGTTAGGAAGCCTCGTCTCTTCAAATTTCCCAACAAATTGACAATTGCAGTGCCCGATCATCTCGCATTTAGGACTTTAGTCCACGTTTATTAGAAAAAAAGAAAAGAGGCCCCAAATCACAACTCGAAATCATCATGTGTAAAAATATGAGCGGCCTCGTCTCGTGCAGAGTCTGCCGCAACTCGACATCATCCAATTTTTCTGCTTCATGCCCTACCTCTTCTTCACAAAATCGGTCTTTCTTCCGATCTAACTGTGGTTCCGTTGGATAGTGAGTTATCCTCATTGAAGATGATGAATTTGACTTGGATCGACCTAGGGCGGGCTCTGCTTCTATTCCAGAAGCGATTTGGGACCTCCCCTAAGGAAAGGTTGGCATGCTTTCTGCATTGCATTATCCAGCGCATTTCAATTGTTCAGCCACAACTGTCTATGTCATGGTTGGAACTGAGTTCTCCAGATTGTAGCGGTGGTAGACGATGAGGACAGAGAGAATTGAGGGTGATCTTATGATGGCACCGCCTGAGGCTATGGATTCTGTTGTGAAATACGGCACTTCGGGATTTGGAGCGCTTGCAACTTCCTCTGATGGTGCATCACGGGGAAAATGAAGATAGGCTTCGCACTGCAATCACTGCGACTATGGCATAATGTTGTAAGATGTTTAAATGGTTTCGTCAATCAGCTCCTCGTACCTTGTAATGGATGGTAATTAAGAGATATTGTTGTAGGACGCCAAGCATGGGACAACTACAGGCGTATCAGCGCGTGACAAGGCAACGACAGTTTTGGCTCTTGCATCTAGAGATTCCAAAACCTGAAGATTTCGACAGGCCGAGACATATTTTCCCATGGAAGTACAGCGAGGGTGGAGTCTTGAAAGAGCTGGGCATACAGAGACTTCTGTTGACCTCGCTGTGTTATCTGGATTGGAACCTGGGGCAGATCTTTGTGAGGTAGTGGGTGACGGTGGCCCCATGGCAAGAATACAAAGCTTCGCAAGTTTGCACAGCGGGAGGACTTGAAATTGTATCTATTGAGAAGCTTCTTATATTGTATGAGTGAAAAATGATTTCACTTCTCATTAGATGCATAAATTTACAGGTACGCCGGAAAAGAGATAAATTAGCTGAACCCATTGCTGCTGCCAGATTACCAACAATGTGGGGGTCATTCACAGCCCATTGCTATAGATCGTTGGTAGATGGAAATGAGCACATTGCAATGGTCAAGGTGAGATAAATTATGAATTAATTGCTAAAACTATTTGAAGAATTCAGAAACCAATAATAGCATAGTTTCGAATAAAGTAATTGTAAACTTTGAGAATCATGTTCACAGCAGTGCCTTTTTTTTTTTTTTTAACATAACTTCAATTTGTGCTTCATCTTATGTACTTCCAGTGCATGATTTGTTTGACATTATTTTCACCAAAACTAGCTGTATTGAGAAATTGATGGTATCTTTTAGGTGGAACGCCATGAAATTTATATTGAAGTTTGTTAAAAAAATGTCTAATATGTGTCAATCATAATTTGGAGAACGAAATTTATGTTGGCTAACAACGTTGTTTGGAATGGAATGTTTGACATCAAGAGGAATGATTGTTAGGATATTCCTGAATTGACGAGAACAATAATTTATTTTTCACTAACAGTTTATGAAATGATTGAAAATGGGGCTGTATGTGTGTGCGATTGATATAGGAATGCCGTGATTTTGATTAAAAATAGTGTCCTTAATTTTTTTTATTTTATGTTGTGTCCTCCCTTCAAACAGCCATATTTCTCCTCATGTGATTCAGACTTTGTAGTTTATCATCTGAACAGGGTGACATTGGAGATGTTCAAGATGTCCTTGTGAGGGTGCACTCGGAATGCCTCACAGGAGACATTTTTGGATCTGCTAGATGCGACTGTGGCAACCAGCTTGCACTCGCGATGCAGAAGATAGAAGCGGCTGGTAGGGGCGTGGTGGCGTACCTCCGAGGGCATGAAGGAAGAGGCATAGGTTTGGGGCACAAACTACGTGCCTATAACCTGCAGGACGATGGGCGTGACACTGTGGAAGCAAATGTGGAGCTTGGATTGCCCGTTGACTCTAGAGAGTACGGAATTGGTGCTCAGGTACTTCTTACTTAAGTGAGAAACTACTGTGGAAAGTACTGCATAATTTAGCTTCTGAATGTAGTTGGTTCATGGTCATTGTCATTATGCTTTATGGAATTGAGAAGATTAATAAACTAATATCATCAATATGAAATTAAAGGTAGTTGAATATGGTGACTGTTTCAGAAATTGAACATAATTTGTAGGGTTACTAGAGGAAGCTGATGACTAAAGCAGAGCTTCAAATTCTCATCTTAAAAAGACGAGATTTGATTAGTCGAAGGAGTCACTCTATCATCAAACTTTTCATAGCATTTGACGCCTTTGTATTGGTGCTTAACATATTGAGTAATACTGCAGATGTTGCATGACTTGGGAGTCAGGACAATGAAGCTGATGACGAACAACCCGTCAAAGTTTGTGGGGCTTCGAGGTTATGGCCTGACTATTTCTGGGAGAGTCCCTCTGGTAACTCCAATAACAGAGGAGAACAAGAGATACCTGGAGACGAAACGCTCCAAGATGGGGCACATCTATGGTTCGGAAGTCAAAGCCCGCTTCAGCAATCTCATAGAAAAAAGCAAGCCGAGCAGTGATGTTTCTTCTGATCTGGCTGTGTCTGACTAAAAGGAGCAGCTGAATGTTCGACTGCTAATGACTTATTTGGGGGGACACAAGAACATTCGGATAACTGCTGACCATGAATTCTGGAAATTTATGGCTATTCAAATTATAATTATAATAAGGTTCAGTGTTGTTCTATTGATGTCGTTCATCCATTTTGTAAGGCAAAAAGGAGAAAGACTAGCCCTTTTATTGGAACTTCCGTTTGTGTTATTGCTGGATGGCAAGATTTATCCTTTATTCACCTTTCCTTGAATCTGTCTGTATTGATCTCTAGAGACCATTGCATATTTCATGAAGACTGAGCTAGTGCAGGACATTCTTTCCTTGCTTTTTGGTGACCACCACATTGGTGACATATTTACTTGGAGGAATATAATACCGTTAGATCAACTCTCCAAGCTACGTATGAGTTGGATTTATACTTTGTCGAAGAAAGACACATGTACCCGGAATTTTTGACGATGCAATTCCCGTGTAATGTTCAGGAAACACACCACCATTCGGTCACTGATTTGTCATATAAAAATTAATTAATTAACTTTGATGGGGTTTAAGTGGGTCTAACTTTACATGCCAAGCTAAAGAAACGAATTGCTCATTTGCAACATAGTTGCCCATAAATAGTATTGAACTCATTTAAGTGTGCATAAAAAGAATTGATTTCGCTCATCCGAGGGTTGTACAATCGCTTTTGCAAAAACAACCTATTCACAAGCGACTTACTCTAATAAAGATTTTCCAACTTCGTCCAGAGATTCTTCGCTATCCTCTGAGAGGTCATGTTCACTAGGATGTTATTAGCAAGGCATATCCAGATTAGGCCTTATGCCCTCCAATTACTAAATGTTCCACTCCTTCAATTCAATGGACATGGATTCCTTCAACTCGTCCTCCTTCAGCTTCTCCTTGGTATTCTCCTCAAGTGTTATCACCTTCAATCATGTGCCACATGTCTTTATCCACAAGCAGAGCCTTCATATTCAATTTCCATAACTCAAAACCCTTTTTTCTGAATTTCTCCACTACAATCCATTATTGATCCAACGATGATATCTTCCCAAGATTAGATTTTTTTTTTTTTTTGGTCTCTCTTCATGAGAAAATTTTAATATCAAACCAAGCTCTGACACCAAATGTTAGGATTCACTACAAAATCACAAAGAAAAAAAGAGTAAAAGCGAGAGAAAAAATTTGAGACGCAAGGATTTATCTTAGTTTATCCTTAAACTAGAGCTACATTTAGCTGAGAATTCTACAGTAATTAGCACCTTGCACTTCTCTATTGCATCCTTAAATTATAAAAGAAAGAATATATATATATATATATATACACACACATACATATATAGCTATTAATGAGCCCAAACTTAACTTACTAATGAAATAAGAAAAAGAAGATATATATTCAAGTAGGAACTATACACACACACATACATATGCAATAACTATTCATGAGTTCAGACTCAAACTACCAAGAAAATATGAACTTAAACTATAAAACTCTCTAATGTCGCAGGGCACTGCCCCACATTTTTTGTACACTTTATAAGCCTCATGAACCAACTGTGGCATCCCAAAAATTCAAAGCCAAGCCATAAGGTGCGTTAAAGTCTCTAATTAGGTGATAAAATTTCCATGGCTTATGCTTTAGCCATTAGCCTTTTTAATTAGATGATTTGTGCATATGATTGTGGAAATTTAAATTTGATAGATTAATAATTTATGCTTGGCCATGTACTTTATAAATTAAATTTCAATAACCAAGATGCCCCAAGACTTTGGCCAAGATGAAAATTAAAATTTAAAAATATTTATAGAAGAATTCAAAAAAAAAAAGGGAAAAAGGGTTAATTTTAGGATGGGCCTTAAGCCCATTTGGCCTAAGCCTTTAATGGGCCAAGTCGACCGGCCCAATAGTGGCCCAAGGGAAGTGGTCGCCGGCCATAGATGGCCCAAGCCCAAGAAGCCCCAAGCCCAAATTCAAAAATTCAATGTGACAAGTGGCAAAGGGGAAGGCCATGCATTGGTTGGTTTTTAGGCAATCTCATGATTGCTAATCATGAGAAGTTGGGGAAATAAGAAGGGAAGAGAGAGAGAGTGGCCGGCCATTTGCTCGCCCAAAGGAGAGGAAGAGAGAGAGAGGTGTGTGAGAGAGAGGGAGAGGCCGAGAGAGGAAGGAGGCGGAGCCGAGGAGGAGCCGCTGTTCGTCCGCCGTGTTCGCCGCCCTACGCCGTCGACCATCCATCCTAGAGGCAAGTGGGAGTCCTCTAGCTTCTCTTGCATGCTTGTGTGTTGGTTGCATGTCAAATTTTTGGGTGTTAGATGTGAAAAACCGAAGCATGGATGAGTTGTGTGTGGATGGTGTGGCTGTTTGTGTTCAGACCGTGTGAGTCAGTAACTTGTTTGAACTTGTATGTGTGTTTAGAGTCAGATTTTGGCTTCGATTTCTTCATGAGAGTTGTATCTAACATCTTGAAATACAACATACTGAAATTTCGTGAAAAATTATGGAGATTTGAGGGGTTAAAGTCTCATCATACGGAGACCTCAGATCTGGAGAGTTTTTACTGACCTCTTGCTGGATTCGTGGTTGCATGTTGGTTTTTGTTGAGAATCTCACTTCGGTTTCTTCATGAAATTTGTAGGAGACATATTAAAATACAACATAATCAAATTTGAAGTGAAATGAACAATTATAGCCTAGTGAATCGACTAGATCTTGAAGAAGATGATTCTGGTGATGTATTTTGAGATACCCGAGACTTCAAGGACCTAAATGATGACTCTACTCTGGTTATTTGACTTGGATCTCTTCATGAAACTTGTATATGATACCTTGATGTATAACATATCCAAATTTCAGAGGAAACGAAAGAGAATAGGTAGGTTAAATCTCAATATTTCGGTGATATGTGCACTGGACGATGCGGAAATGGGTCCAGAAGCTTCGTGAGGTTGTATAAAATAAACTAAAAAGAATCTGGCTTGGAGTTCTTCATGAAAGTTGTACGAAAATTTCTTGGCTATCACTCTTCAAAAGTTCATAATTTTTTGAGACCGTATGGATATTTTAATCGAATTTATTCGGAAACTGTGCGCGCTGGTTTTATCCGAATATCATGTACTGTTTTGAGAAAATTGTGAAATTGTGTGAAATTCAATTTGGTCATGAATTTTGCATGAAATTGTCATTCTATTGGTTTGTTTAATGATTTCTTGAATTATTGTAATTTTGGGAATTTATAGATTTTTGAATTTAATATTTATTTATTAAAAATAAATAAATAAATAAATGATAAAATTAAATTAAATTAAATTAAAAAAATGGATTATTTTATTGGCCATAAATTTCATTGAATTTATTAATAAATAATTATACATTGTTGCATGTATAATGAGATATTGATGTGTGTATGACATTGAATTGTGATGCATGTGTGCCAAGTATGATTTGTTTGATGTCATGCCATATGCCATGTTAAATTGAGACCAAAATAATGGTAAATGTGGATAATGATAAGTGAGGAAGTGGTTGTGGTGGAGGATGAGGCCGGAATATATAGAGATGCATTGCCGGAATTCCCTGGGAGATTCAGGATGCTTGGAATGTGGGGGGCCGGAAGCCTTGTCGGAGGTCTTTGCTCGAAAGGAATGCCTCGCGATGCCAGGATTGGGATGCGGGATGCCCGGCCAGGGAGTGTAAATGCCGGAAGCCTTGTCGGAGGTTTCTGCTCGAAGGGAATGCCTCGTGATGCTAGTTGAGATGCGAGATGCCCGGAATGTGGGGGGCCGGAAGCCCGGTGGCCATGGGATGGCTGGAATGCTGGGAACCCTGTCGGAGGTCTTTGCCCGAAGGGATGATGAAATTGATGAGTTGAGAAATGGGTGATGTGGTGATCAAATTTAAAGATAAAAGATGAAAATTAACCCATGATATGATATGCATGATGATATGCATGATGATGATATGTGATGTGATATGATGATCACCCATGATATGATATGCATGATGATATGCATGATGATAATGATGATGATAGATGTGATGTGATATGATGATCACCCATGATATGATATGCATGATGATATGCATGATGATGATGATGATATGTAATATGAGATAACGATGATCACCCATGATATGATATGCATGATGATATGCATGATGATGATATGTGATGTGATATGATAATCACCCATGATATGATATGCATGATGATATGCATGGTGATGATAATGATGATGATATACGATATGGCACGTGCAATGTGATGATGTCATGATGATGATGACATGTATGATGTAATGATGCCTTGATGATGATGACATGTGTAATGTAATGATGTCATGATGATGATGACATGTATGATATGATGATGATACACATGTATGTGTTATAAATTGATATGATGATGCATGATAGTATGCGCATGGCTTCAAGGTAAGTAATGCCTGCAATGCATGTGAAACTTGCATGATGCATTGAGTTGTTATTGGATTCCTTATCTGCTGAGTGGTTGTACTCACCCCTTTGGAGACCCACATTTTAGATTAGCAGTATGCCGCTTCCTGCCGTCACGCGTGGTGTATTTTACGGTCTACCATCCGATGTAGAGGTCGAGTGTGCTGAGATAGACTGTCCCTCTGTTCCCGGACTGACTTTTATTTGAGTACGCTGTCTAGTGATGTACGACGTAGACCTGGCTGGGGGCCATGTCATTCAGGAGTTCATATCCGTACACGTTTGTCGGGATGGAGCGATGCGAGGGATGTTGCCACCGCCACCGCCTGATGCACCGGGTTGGGTGTGAGACCCGTGCGCGACGAGTAGGAGCTGTTTCTTTTTTGGGATAGTTAGCCGACACCGATTATGGGGAATTGTGCACGTGTGATGTAGAGGGTCGAGGTTTCTTTTTGAGGTTTTAGGCTGGACGTGGCTGAGTCCTAGCTTTTCCTTTTTGTTGTACCGACCCAAAGGGAATCCCATCATGAAATATATGTAAATAAAGTGTCGTGGCTTGTTTATAAAATCATGGTGATTAGTGGTGTGTATTTGTATCATGGTTGGTAGGGGGAGAGACGTGATGTTTTAATTTGCTTCCGCTAATGAGTCGCGCTGGGACCGCTTTGTAAAAAAAAAAAAATGTGTCTACGAATTAGGACACTTCTTCAAGGAGAAAGGTAATAAGGTGTAACATTGGCGCTAGTGACAACCTGCGAAGGGTTCGGGGTGTCACACCAACCACAAGCTTTATACTTGTGTAGGTGGTCCTAATTTAAAGTAGTTGCATGTAATTTGCATGTAAGTGTCACGAGCTAATCGCAAACTTTAGGCTTGTGTGGTAGTGCTAACTCGAAGTAGTTGCACGTAATCCGTAAGATTCAAGTGCGTGATATATATATATATATATATATATATATATATATATATATTCTATTATTTGATAACTTTACCTAGTAATTGAGTCTACTAAATTTGGAAAAAGAGAATTAAAAAAAAAATCCCTCTTAAAGCAATCTCAAAAGAAGAATAAAATGATAGAGTTTGCCAAGTGCAAGATAATTTTTTCTTACAGTAGAATCGCCTTTCTTGTGTAACCTAGATCTACCATAGTTAACTACAGTAAGTGATTAATTAGCACTCTAGATATTGTTGGTCCATATACGTTAATTGCCTTATATGTGACCAAAAGCTTATCCTTCCCCTTTCAATATATATAGAAGGCTATTGACTCCAAATTTCCAAATGCAAAATGGCAATATCAATTTCTATTGAATTTATTGCCGTTTCTATGTATTCTTATCACGTAAATGGCAATGTTGAAAAGGGAAAGCATATCGAAAGAGATTTCCCCTTCAACAATATTTGCAGGATGCTCTTAAAATCATCTCATTGCCAAAACAAGGCCTTTATTTTCTTGTATTTAAGGCCTATTGGAAGGACCTTTTGTCTCACCAAACCCCCAAAACTTCCTTTTGCAATTAAAAAGTCTAACTCTAGAGCAGATCAAGTCAATTTTGCTTGCTGCATTTGCTGATATGGACTCCCACCTCCCCCTTTTTGGGGGAGACCCATCACTTTCCTGTATCACGCCCCCGTAGTCTGGGGAAAGGCATCGCGGGAATCATGGCTGCCCTCCCGTCCCCCGTAAAGGGGGTTGTGGCCAAGTAGGGCAATGGGGCCGGAATCTTTATCAAGACCCGTATCCCGGCCTCTATCCACTCTTTCCTGGATGTCATAGCCTTTTAAGGTCTTGCTAAGGACCCGAGTAAACACTCTCATACTTCACACTTAAAATTTACATATGTCATTGCATAGTCTTTTATGTCCCTCATTTTGAGATGTTAAGCGAAGTTGTTCTAGTGTTTTTCAGGTCTTCATTTTTCTCTCCACTTTTTTGTTATCGGTAGCTCCCATTTCATGCGTAAAGAAACTTAAAATATTGGGAAACCCGAGTTTTCCCCTTCTTTCTAATTGACTTGGGGCAGTCTCTTGGATCTATAGTTTTCAAGAATTTATGGACTAACCGGTTTCGTCCTGATACAAATTCGCCCCGATCGCTTCACCGCATACCCAGTGGTTGACAAAGCGGTGCCACCTTATCTATGATGCTATTAAACACGCGAACGACATAGCATGGCAAAATCATTGAAGTTCACCGTAGGACACGACCGTTGTGACTGATTTTGCTTCTGAGTAGATGAAAAACGTTTTTTGAAGGAAAGGAAAGAAAAAGGTACAAAGTCCGCGAAAGGGTGCTCCGAGGACAGACTTGGGCTTTTCTCTTAGTTATGTCCGTTTGGAATTTCCAAGCGAACAACATTATACCGTGTATTTTCTTTTCTTAAAATATTTTTCCGTATCTGTTCGTGACGAACCACAGTAAAATCGCGAAATCATTTTACGGTATATAACCATGCTTTTTTATTTGATTACAACGGCACGTCGTGATATCAAACAGTAGATCCGACATACCATAAAGCATTGTATTTCGTCACCTCGCCTAATGCTTTTCTTTGCTTTGGGTTGACCATTCATTACTTGAAACGACTCGGACTATTTTCATGTAAACTACACGTCTAAACTTGCTTCTCTCAAGTTGGAAAAGACGGATTGTGTCACTAGGAAGATTAGAAATCTCTTAGATTTAGACAACTTAATTTGGCGGACAAAACTCAATCTCCACTTCGATTACATTTTAATATGAATATATTATTTTCGCAATTGAATTATTTCTCATTTTTTTTCTTGATTTTAATATGCTTAAGGGTACGCATCAAAACAATTTTTATCGCAATGGGTTGGTGCCGTTCTCACTTAATTGGGCACATCAAAATATTGCTCTCGTCAATTTCTCAATTCACTAGAACTCGGAGGCAGCTCGGAAATGGTGGACGAGATTTTGTGTTTGTCGCTAGCTTTGTGCTTAGTCCATCCTTGGGAGCCTGGAAAGTAATACACAATCGAACCCACTTAGCTTGACTTAATTTTGTCCTCTTCCTCTGCTTGACTTAACAAGGGATGAGTTGGTCTTTGTCTCAAAATAACGTAATTGGAGATGTTGGCTCCTGCCCATAAGTAATCAAATCATGATTTGCTTTTCGAAGTAATTGGTGAAGTTAATTCCCATGACTGATTGATACATCAGCTGTCATATAAGAAGTTGGGAAGAAAACAAGACCATCTCTGGTGGGCATCTATATTGATGCTTCTGCTAACTAGTCGTTTGAAATGATTGATCTTTTGCGCCTTCATTGTTAGTTTCGACTTCTAGAGAGTGGATGCTGCGCTGAGTTTAAGTAGGTTTTGCTAATGTACCAAGATTGATGCTTTTTTCCAAGCTTATCCTCATGGTTAAAATCTAACTGGCCTTATTTCATGCAGAGTTTCCAGAAACTCAAACTCATCCAATTTGCTGCTTCAGGCAAACCCCTCTTTGCAAATTGGTTTTTCATCTGATCTAACTGCGGATTTATTGGGTGGTAAATTAACCTCCAATGGAAGGGGCGTTGTTGCAGCAAAAGCTGCAGTGATACCTGGCGGAGGTGAAACTTTGTCTTATCCTGGTGATGTTGCTTTGAGCGAGACTCTGATAGGTGAGGAATCAGTTGGCATTCAATTGCAGCCCGATGCGGTAGCGGATGGGGTGCTTGCAGCTGAAACTGCGCCTATAAGCACTTCTTTCCCAATCGAAGATGATGAATTTGACTTGGACCAACCCACAGCAGGCTTTGCATCTATTCCAGAAGCGATTGAGGACATTCGCCAAGGAAAGGTCAGTATGCTTTCTGTATTACATTATCAAGTTCATATTTTAATTTTTCGTCCGTAAATGTCTATGTCATGATTGGAACTGAATTCCAGATCGTAGTGGTGGTGGATGATGAGGACAGAGAGAATAAGGGTGATCTTATACTAGCAGCAGAAAAGGCAACGCCTGAGGCTATGGCATTTATTGTGAAGTATGGCACTGGGATTGTTTGTGTGAGCATGAAAGAGGAAGATTTGGAGCGCTTGCAACTTCCTTTGATGGTGAGTGACAGGGAGAGTGAAGAGAACCCTCAGACTGCGTACACTATAACTGTGGTATGTACTTTTATTCCCCTATATCTGTTTCTCAATTCATGAAATTTTTCTCAAAACTTATTTGAAGATAATTGATTGGTACTGGTTCCTTCAGGTAGGGAAAATTTGAACTTTCTGTTTCTTATCCAATGAATTTATTGTCAATTCTACTTTGGTTTCTTAGAGATTTATGTACTTAAGAAATGGCCCTTTGGAGAATAAGACACTTCAGATTGTTACTTGTCCCCAGTCAGTAGAGGTCTTGATTTGTGAAGTGTTATTGGAAATGAATTTTATAAAAAAATGATCAATAATTCCCACTTTCTTTCATACTTTAGAAGAACAATATTGTTTTCTTCAACTCTTGACGTCCTAAAAGCCTTCGATCAGCTTAGTTATTTGTGTCATGACATCTGATTGGCTTTTCTCTTACCTTGTAATGGATGGTAATTAAGAGATATTGTTACAGGATGCAAAGCATGGGACGACTACAGGCATATCAGCACATGACAGGGCAACGACAGTTTTGGCTCTTGCGTCTAGAGATTCAAAACCTGAAGATTTCAACAGGCCAGGACACATTTTCCCATTGAAGTACAGGAAGGGTGGTGTCCTGAAAAGAGCTGGTCATCCGGAGGCTTCTGTTGACCTTGCTATGTTAGCTGGAATGGAACCTGTGGCAGTTCTTTGTGAGGTAGTGGATGACGATGGCTCCATTGCAAGATTACCTAAGCTTCGTGAGTTTGCACAGCAGGAAAATTTGAAAATTGTATCTATTGCTGATCTAATCAAGTAAGTATTCTCTTCCCAGAAATCCAAATGCAAATATTTCGTAGGAGTCAAATCCAAATTTCATCTGCAGCTTCCACTTCTTGAGTATTGGCTGTTTTGGCCAAGATGTTTTCCAAGCGGCGTCTCCCCTTTTTGGGAGTGGATAAATGAAGAAACTTGGAACCCTGGGTGGGGTGGGAAAAAGAGTCTTATGGGAGGCTGTTGGGCTGTTGTTTTACCTAGCAAAAAGGAGAGAAGCATGAGCTGTTTTGGTCTATTCATGTCTCAAGTTCACTTCATGCTTTAAGCTTGTGGTTGTTATTCCCCTCGTCGATATCATGCAGATCAATGGTTTGGGTTCCGAAGAGTTGTTTCTCTCAATTTTTTTTATGTGTATGGTGGTGTTAGATTAGTATATGGGTTCCTCTCTTGCCCGATGTCTAACTGTAGCATTTGGTTATAGGTAGCCAGGATTCTTGTCAAAGTCATGCCAATGAGCTTGTGATTGCAGTTATTTTTATGTACATTTTCTTGTATTTACGTTGTTTGAAAACCCATATCTAAATGTCAATTGACTGTTAACTGAGGCAAAGTTTGAAGTGCATTCTCGACATTATCACTAGGAAATAATGGTAGAACATCTAGATGGTCAAAGAAGCACTGGTTTGATGAATTCTAACTTGTGTATTGAGAAGCTTCTTATATTGTATGAGTGAGAAATGATTTCACTTCTCATTAGATGCATAAATTTACAGGTACCGCCGGAAAAGAGATAAATTAGCTGAACATGTTGCTGCTGCAAGATTACCAACAATGTGGGGGTCATTCACAGCCCATTGTTATAGATCGTTGGTAGATGGAATTGAGCACATTGTAATGGTCAAGGTAAGAAATTATGAATTAATTGCTAAAACCGTTCGAAGAATTAAGAAACCAATAATAGCATAGTTTCGAATAAATTAATTGTAAACTTTGAGAATCATGTGTTTTTTTTGGTAAAGCTTTGAGAATCATGTTCATAGCAGTGCATTTTTTTTTAACATAACTTCAATTTGTACTTCATCTTATGTACTTCCAGTGCATGATTTGTTTGACATTTTTTTTTCACTGAAACTGGCTATATTGAGAAATTGATGGTATCTTTTAGGTGGAACACCATGAAATTATAATGAAATTTTAAAAAAAAATGTCAAACCATGTGTCAATCATAATTTGGAGAACGAAATTTATGTTGGCTAACAACGTTGTTTGGACTGGAATGTTTGACATCCAGAGGGATGATTGTTGGGATATTCCTAAATTGACGAGAACAATATTTATTTTTCACTAACAGTTTATGAAATGATTGAAAATGGGGCTGTATATGTGCGCAGTTGATATAGGAATGCCGTGATTTTGATTAAAAATAGTGTCCTTAATTTTTCTTATTTTATGTTTTGTGTCCTCCCTTCAAACAGCCATATTTCTCCTCATGTGATTCAGACTTTGTAGTTTATCATCTGAACAGGGTGACATTGGAGATGGTCAAGATGTCCTTGTGAGGGTGCACTCGGAATGCCTCACAGGAGACATTTTTGGATCTGCTAGATGCGACTGTGGCAACCAGCTTGCACTTGCGATGCAGAAGATAGAAGCGGCTGGTAGGGGCGTGGTGGCGTACCTTCGAGGGCATGAAGGAAGAGGCATAGGTTTGGGGCACAAACTACGTGCCTATAACCTGCAGGACGATGGGCGTGACACTGTGGAAGCAAATGTGGAGCTTGGATTGCCCGTTGACTCTAGAGAGTACGGAATTGGTGCTCAGGTACTTCTTACTTAAGTGAGAAACTACTGTGAAAAGTACTGCATAATTTAGCTTCTGAATGTAGTTGGTTCATGGTCATTGTCATTATGCTTTATGGAATTGAGAATATCAATAAACTAATATCATCAATCTGAAATTAAAGGTAGTTGAATATCGGTGACTGTTTCAGAATTGAACATAGTTTGTAGGGTTAGTAGAGGAAGCTGATGACTAAAGCAGAGCTTAAAATTCTCATCTTAAAAATATGAGATTTGATTAGTAGAAAGAATCACCCTATCATCAAACTTTTCATAGCATTTGACGCCTTTGTATTGGTGCTTAACATATTGAGTAATACTGCAGATGTTGCATGACTTGGGAGTCAGGACAATGAAGCTGATGACGAACAACCCGTCAAAGTATGTGGGGCTTCAAGGTTATGGCTTGACTATTTCTGGGAGAGTCCCTCTGGTAACTCCAATAACAGAGGAGAACAAGAGATACCTGGAGACGAAACGCTCCAAGATGGGGCACATCTATGGTTCGGAAGTCAAAGCCCGCTTTAGCAAACTCATAGAAAAAAGCAAGCCGAGCAGTGATGTTTCTTCTGATCTGGCTGTGTCTGACTAAAAGGAGCAGCTGAATGTTCGACTGCTAATGACTTATTTGGGGGGACACAAGAACATTCGGATAACTGCTGACCATGAATTCTGGAAATTTATAGCTATTCAAATTTATAATTATAATAAGGTTCAGTGTTGTTCTATTGATGTCGTTCATCCATCTTGTAAGGCAAAAAGGAGAAAGACTAGCCCTTTTATTGGAACTCCCGTCTGTGTTATTGCTGGATGGCAAGATTTATCCTTTATTCACCTTTCCTTGAATCTGTTTGTATTGATCTCTAGAGACCATTGCATATTTCATGAAGACAGAGCTAGCGCAGGACATTGTTTCCTTCCTTTTCGGTGACCACCACATTGGTGACGTATTTACTTAGAGGAATATAATACTGTTAGATCAACTGTCCAAGCTACGTATGAGTTGGATTTATACTTTGTCGGAGAAAGACACATGTACCCGGAATTTTTGACGATGCAATTCCCGTGTAATGTTCAGGAAACACATCACCATTCGGTCACTAGCAGCAGAGAGGTTTGCTTTCTTTGATCTGATTAACTAAACAAAACACCGTGAAGCAGAGATTTTTCTAGGCATACCAAAGATCATGCCCATGTCTTGACATTCCTTCTAAAAATGGAGACTTTGAATTCAGTGACACCAATTCCAACGAGCTCGAACACATAGACGTCTCCATCCTTTAGAGAAGTTCCTCTCTGAAATGCACCCCAATCGGCAGAGAGCTTACCCAAGCTGTGACAGCCCTAATACTATAGGGATGCGGGGGTAATACGATTATCCTTTCCCTATAGGACGTGGCCTCACACTATTATCCAAATATCCACCTCCCAATAGTTTCTGTGATAATACTCTTGCTCTATCGATCACTAACTGAGGCATCTGAAAAACATGATGAGAAAAAGAAATGAGCTGCCACAGTCCAGTGAGTAATATATTTATTTTAAGCTAATTGAGCAATCACTATACACTTTAAACACAAATATAACTCACTTTCACACCCAAAAAAAAAAAAAAAAGGAGAAGAAAAAGGAATTGAACAAAGCTTCAAGTCCAAATGCAATATTTCTACTTTAACATAATATGTTCAAAGCAGAAATATTCAAGATAATAACAAGCAAATACCAATGATCCAACCCATTGGTCAATCTCATAAAAACACACGTCAATGATCAATTCCATTTACCAATCGAAACATACATCAATAGTCCATTCCATTAATTAATTTTATTCTACACAAATGGTTTGCCTCATTGATCCCATCTCATTTGAAACTACACGTCAATGGTCCATCTATCAATTAATCTTTTGCTCAAGTATCAAACCATGATCACGATAATGCCCGTGACAAAGCAATCAAAATTCCCTCATTGGTTAGGTCTTCATCTATTATTAACCCGCGGCTTGTCCTATAAGGATATCATAGACTACTATGCGCATACCCATAGGTTCATAGCGACATGAGTATCAACACCAATCCATAACAACCTCCATTATTTACAAAGCCAAACCAAAATCTAAGTTTCATAGATCAAATATTTAATCTTTTACCAATTCGGTTCATTAACCAAAAATAATTTTCTTAAAGTATTTCTCAAATCATTTTAGAACTTGTTTTTAAAGCATAATAAATTTCACATACCTTTATACAGCACATTTCATAGATCAAGTTCACAAATCAATATATATATATAACCTTTCGCAATAACTTGCAAACCATTTACAAATACCAAATTGTAGTAACTCGATATAGATTTTATGCAACAAAACATGCTTTATACATCAAATCTCCATAACTTTAAGACATGCGTTTACAAACTCATAGAAGAAATACTATCTTGCGAAAAGTCGAAAGTTAACTAGGGTGATTACTCAAGTCAACACACTCAAATTCCTAATAAATGGCTAAAAACAATATCAAAGGATCAAATAAAACGATATTTTAATAAATGACTCAACTATACCGACCAAAAAAAAGACTCGACTATACCTATACAACAAAAGCTCACCTCTAGCATAAACCTAGCTCACTCGTTAAGCTTCATCATGCCATAATTTTCTCCATAAAATTCTATTTCAAGGCCGCTTAGAGTTCTTAGAAAGCTCTTTTGATGTATTACAATAATTCCAACTCAACTGCTCCTAGAACTTACCAAATATAGCTAAAATTTAAGCCCAAAATTACTGTTCAATACTATGCCGAGAAAGCACCCAAACTTAACCAACGAGTGAATCGATTTAGGTATTAGGCGTAAAAACTTTCGAGACTCGTCAATGATCAAATAATTAATTAACCTTGATGGAGTCTAAGTGGTCTAGCTTTGCATGCTGAGCTAAAGAAGGGAATCGCTTTTCTTGGCCCACTCAGTTGAAACCGTGGCTCGGCGGATCTCGGCAGACTGTGCCGTGAGGCCGAGCGCCAGCTCAATGATTAGGTAAAAGCAACGATAATTCAATGAAAGTCAGACCGGCATCCTCCGCGTTAGGTAGTCAACCTACTATTTCCTGTGTTAAGTCCAGATTAATCCGGGCATTTAATAATATTATTGCTGGGAACGTCTTATTAGTAATTACTATAAATAAGAAATGGAAATTAGATATTGGGTATCTGCTACAAATTGAAGAACTTTCCTTTGGAAATTCCTTAGCCGTGAGTCCGCATTTTTATGGTGATTATATTTACTCTCCATTTTTCTGATAAAAAAATATTTAATTTTCTTCAGCTAATATATAGGTAACATTCGTTATTCTTTTGTTCTAACTGGCATTCACTGAACACGCAAACGAGAACACAAGTTTACAGCCAAGAGGATAACCCACACACGTCCACAGCCGAGACTCGAATCATAGAAAATGAACGCCAGCCGAATGAACCAAAGACGAATGTTAATATATACTCAAACGACTATCTCAGTGTTTCTATTCAAAACGTTTCCCTCGAACGAGAACACAAGTTCTGTTTAGACATTATCACAAACACATGACAGTTCGGATACGCAGCACAGAGACAAGTTCAAGCGAGCTTGATCGAAGCATTTCATCAAGCATACACGTGACTCATACTCAGACCGAAATCCTTGTACAATAAGCAAACGAAATCAGTACGAGCATGAAAACCAACAAGTCTCGGCCATAAACGAAGCACATTAGCCCGCGTCTAACTTGGGCATTTTATCGAACACTTGGCACATGCTACCGAAATGGAAGCAAAGCCGGGCTGATTGGAGCTCGGCTACATACCAACCAAAACAACACGGATGGGCAGATGGGAGTGAAGGCAACTGGAGAAGGCAGGGCAAACAAGTTACTTAAGGAAGCGTCGGCCGCGGGTCCCTACCCGGCTCGACGACGGCGACCGAAACGCGAGCCCGAAACGAGCCGGGCCATGGGCAGCCGCCTTTGTGTCTTCGAGCTAGGGTCCTTGGGAAAGACAGACTTAGACCAAGGCAAAGATCGGAAACCCACCAGAGGCTTCGCGCCGGAGGAAACGGAAGCCGCGAGACTGAAGGCACCGGCCGAGACTCGTCACTCTCAAACTCTCTCTCTTCTCAGTCTCACTGTCTCAGATCTCGCTCTCTCGGATCTCCTCCCCGTTTCTCTCTGATCTAGCTCCCCTATTTATAGGTCGAGGAGGCAGGTCGACGGAGGGCTTCGGCCGCCGGTCCATAGCGCGCCGACCGGCCTCCTCCCTCTTGGCCGAACCGGCGTCCCAACCCGTCTTCTCCTTGCAGAACTCTCTACCTTGGTCAGGCCTACCGCGTCGAGCTCCTCAGCGCATTGAAGTCGCGTCCCATCCGTCCGGTTTCTCGGCGGTCTCCTGTCCTTCGCGCGTGCGTGAGTTGCAGAGGGAGGAAGGAAGGAGGAAGGAGGAGAAGAGAGAGGGCCGGGCCGCGGAGGGGGAGCGGGCTAGGGGAGAGATGGGCCCTGGGCCTACGGGAAGCAAAGAGAAGGGGACTGGGGCGAAAGCCCAGCCCGAGCCCCCTCTTCTTCTCCTTTTTTTTTTTTTTTTTAACTATTTTTTAATAATTTTTTTATTTATCCGAAATGCAGCAAAATAAGGGAAAATAAAATAAAAAATAAAAATTAATTAATGCAAATAATATTAGTACCCATGTGATATAAAATCTTTTTTGTAAGGGCTATATTGATCTCTAGTTTTCTATGTAATTTAATCTTAAATATTTAGCCAAAATTTAAGTGTCAACAAGTCCTTTATTGATTTTACCAAAAAAAAAAAAGTGCTTTATTGATTTTGGATAGAAAACAATTGACAAGAAATTTAAAGGTATAGAGACTAGAGGCAATCATGACTTTAGCCATGTAAATGTAAGGAAATATAAATTGCAAGAAAGTAAAGATAAAAATAAAAATAACATTGAGTTCTATGATTGATTGAGGGAGTTTACGATAAATACATTTGTGGTATTTATAACTATCTACAGACATTTACAGACAAAGATTATTGAATTTGAATAAACAAATCTCATATGCAGTTAAGGAAATTATACTGCAATCTCCTAGATTAAGCAACAATTATCTATGAGAAGTTATAAAATAACCACCCGGCAATCATGTTCTTGCGTCAATTCATCATATGCCTTTGAGTTCTAATGCCTAGTAAAATCTGCAATGACTATTGATGATTTCATCAACTAGTGAAGGTCTCATAGACAATTGATGTTTGGTGTTGATGATTGTATTATAGACTTGTCAATTGTTTTGACCAAACTATTTATTGACTTAGTTTGTTATTTGTCAATAATAATCAAAACTTAGTCATTTTCTAATGTCAACAAATGCCCCTTTTTAAAAGAATTGAATGATTTATTGATTATTGAACTTGAGATGTATTACCATCAAAAAGGGGAAAAAAAACATGACGAACTGTGTGTACAGACAATTATGCAATACTCAATAACAAATATGTAAGCATTCATTGGTTTTGCAAGTTTCTTTCGATAGCATTGACTTTGATATATATCTAATGTCAAATGCTCTCATGACCTTAGACTAGTCTATCCAATGCAACAATTGCAAAACCTAGCCTTGGTTGCACCTATTAGACTTGACGATAATGTATTTTGAAGTTTATGCTCGTGCAAACATTATCATCATCAAGAACTTCCATTATGGGCAAGATGAATTTACTTTGACTTTAAGGTTGATTTTCCACCACCGGTGGCTTTAGGCCTTCAAAGGCCTTTGGGGCAAAATTGTGGTGTCCGGCAAACTTCTTTTAAGTCCATTGTGCAAATGCTAGGCTTCCACAATGCTGAAAGCCCAAGGCAGCAAGGGGGCTGCCTTGGCTTTCTAGCATTATTGGCAAGCCCACGGGCACTTAAAAAAAAAATCTTATTTTTCCTTTGTTGCCCCCAAAATTTTATCAAAATTCCAAATCTAATCATTTGCAGATAGAAGCCCTAACATCTGCGTTTCTTTTCCACTTGAACGTCGCTGTTCTCTTCCCCTCTACTCTTCTCAACTCTCTTCGATATCTTGCTCCAGATTAGGGGAAATCTGTTCCCTCTTTAGCCGGCTTACTGCTCGCCCTCGCTTGATCAGCACCCGATCCTCTGGTGCCTTCCTTTTGCTTCGGATTCCTCTCCACCTGCCTCGATCGTTCCCCTTGGAAGGTCTAGATCTCTGTGATTCGCTACTGTTTGGTCTAGCTTTCTATTTCACGATGGTGATGAATCCTTTTCGTTGAAACACGTTCTTTGTTTGATCTATTTGGTATCTGGGTAGCCCCGGTGGCCTCTCTCTCTATCCTCTTCTCCTTTTTATTATTCTTCACTTCGTCGCCTTCTTCTTGCAACTGTTGTAGCATGTCATAGTAGGCTTATTATTCTTCACTTCGTCGCCTTCTTCTTGCAACTGCTGTAGCATGTCATAGTAGGCAGTAGCAACTGCCATAGAATCAGGCTAAAAGGCAGAAACTTTCGGATGATGACAGGTACATCTTGTCGGGCTGTAACTTTCTTTTTCCCCTGCAAAATCAGGCGGAAAAGAAAGGGCGCGGTAAAGGCTCCGGCCCCCCTTAGATTGGTTGCTAGTGTGAATTTGGTGTGCTTCCTGATTGGGATTTCTAGCTCCCGGTTCCTTTTTTTATTTCGATATAGATGTAGTTGTAGCCATTGGACAATGGTCATCTGAATCGATGTAATTTCTGGAATTTTGTTAGTTCAATATGAACTTGAGATGAGATTTGGCAATTATATTATTTCTGTTCAAGTGGTATGGTCTCTTCTGTTTTCCTTTTTCGTTTCAATTTTACAGTGAATTGGAATTCTATACGTTTGTGTTGCACGTCCTGGTATCTAATTTATGCCTAAATTGAGTGGTATTATATAGGCAAAGATGTGATCTTTGCTGTGCATTCTTAGAATTTGGTTAATTTTAAGTTCGGAATAGTTCTAAAGGATGGACGTATTCAATTTCTCATTGGAATGGACTATGCCTTCAAGAATTCCCAATTGATTCTTCTGCATTACTCATAGTAGGACATTACTTTGGATGGGGTGGTTTTGATGAAAAAGAAGGCGTCAAGCTGATTACCCAGGGAAAAAGAGATGAAAGGAAAATAATGAATCAAGTGCACATCGTGTTTGGTAGGAGGGATTAGAAGGTTAATATGAATGAAATGTAATTCACTATGTCGTCACAATATCGTTGTCACAATATCCCTGCCTTTTGAGAGATTTAAGATTTACGTCATAGCTTGGGATTGTTTTGGAAGGGGAGGATATTCATCTTACTTTTAATCCCTCTCCTTCACTATGGCAAACCCAACAAGGTATAGATGTTCATGGATCCATATTTGGATTGTTTTTGTTGTTAGGTCTGTTGTTTCTGAAATTCCGATGATGACGAGTACATCTTGTTGGGCCGTAGTTTTCTTTTTCTCCTGCAAAATCGGGCTAAAAGGCGGAAACTTTCCTAATCGTTTAGAACTTTGATATTTGGTTGGAGATATTGCTAGCACTGAAGGAAGTGGGTTTTAACGAAACAATGATTGTGAATCTCATGCCAATATTGTGAGAATTATAGTCATGTGATTACTTTGCTTGATTCGCCTCTCCGTTTCTCTCTTTGCTTAGAGTCCAGGCGCTCAACTCCCTCTTCGCTCACAATCGAAGTGCTGCCCCTATAGGTTATTAAGAGGTATTCAATCGTGCTCATTCATCGCTATGATCGAAAATTGAGCGAGTCTTTGGTATATTGAAGAAGAAAGATTCTAAAGTATATGCCAAGTTTTCCGTTTGAAAAACAAGTAAATATTGTTGTAGCTACGTAGAAAGGTTGTCAATGATAGACATTTTGCAATAGTGGATTTAGATTCCAATTATGGATATTCAGTTGATCTTGATAGTACAAAGGAGGGGGCTAGCACTTCAAATGATAATTTATTTGTAGACATGATGCGTTCACTTGATCAAATAGCAATGAGTTTTGTAAACACTTAAGGACGCTTGTAATTTTCAATGAAGATCTATTTCTTTCTTCGATGCCTATGTAACCATGTTTATTATAATGAAATTATATTTTTTTATTGAGAAAAAGTCAACATTCATGTTTTTTTTTTTTTTTACTTATGAATTTATTAATATATCTTTTTTACTTTACACCTCAGTGCGAAAATATATAATAAAAAAGTCATTTTTTTATTTTCAATTTTAAAAAATTAAAAAAGCATAAATTGGTCATGCCCAAGGATTTCCCAAACATGTGTTTACCAAACAACATTCCCCCAAAGTTGCTTCTCAAGGCACTTTTAAATTATAGTTTATCAAACAGTTTTTGCATTTCATCAAAACCCTTTAGACTAAAGGCCTTTGTATTTCCTTAAAGACTTTTCCCAAAAGTCTTTCCAAATGCACCCGGCTATCTCAGATGCGCCTTTGCAAAGTATGAGTACATGAAAAACGAGTTGCCTTCATATTTGAAGACTAAAAAGTGGCCATCATAGTAATGCTCCACAAATTTGCTCCAACCCTTTTGATAACCAAACCATGTCATCTCATACTTCAAATCCCACATTGGCCAAATCCCACCATCTGGAACCCTTAGAAGCACCCTTTTGGTGGATAAAGAACGAAATAACAATACTTAGGGATCTGTTTCGTTGGGGCAACAACAACGTTCAGTGAAATCCACAATAGGTGCCAAAAACAGGAGTGCTTTGTGACTGTGTAAGAGTGTGTCACAGGATGATCTTGATGAAGCGGCTCCCGCAGAAAGCTACTCTTGTGACGTCGATCTTCTCTCCAGCGATGGCAAGTCATCCTTGGACCAATACTTGGAAGAAGAGAAGTTGGTGAAAGCAATTAGATATATGGATGGACTCGATCTTGCATGGAGACCAAGCTACCTTAAAGTGAAGCATTTGCCTTTTGCTCTCTTCTCTACAATCTTGTGCGGTAATTCAATGGGAACAGTGCAATTGAGAACATGATTTTGTTGTTTTGCTGTGAGGATAAAATAATTATTGTCAGCTTTTTAGATTCTGAGATGGATCTAATTCAGGTTCTCAAGGCTGAATACATGGTGATATTAACCAGCGAGACAACGAACAATGCCCCAAAACAGGGATGATTCTTGTGCTTGGTAGCTAAACAAAAGCTTCCCAGTGTTACGCAACCAGGTTGCACTTTGCATTGTAGCAGATAGAAGCAGCTGGTAGGGGCATGCTGGTGTACCTCTTGAGGGCACGAAGGAAGAGGCATAGGTTTGGGGCACAAGCTACGTACCTATGACCTGCAGGATGATGGATGTAACACCATGGAATCAAATGTGGAGCTTGGATTTCCTGCTGACCATAGAGAATACAGAATTGGTGCGCCGGTATTTCTTCCTTAAGTCAAACTATACTGATGTAGAAGATCCTACAAATTTAGATTCTGAATGAGTTCGATTGCTGGTCATTGTCAAGGATTAAGAAACTAATATGTTAATCTGAAATTAAAGATAGTTAAATTTCATTGACTGTTTCAGAGAATGTACATCATTCGTAGGACTAGAGGAAACTGGTAACTCTAGCAGAGCCTCAAGTTCTCATCTTCAGTGGAGGTCTAATCAGTATAAAGAATCACTCCATAATCAAGATTTTTGTAGTACTTGAGGCACTCGCATTAATGCTTGACATATTGACTTACAGTGCAGATGCTGCGTGACCTGGGAGTCAGAATAATGAAGCTAATGATGAACAACCCATTGAAGTATGTGGGGCTTAAAGGTTATGGCTTGGCTATTGCTAGGAGAGTCCCTCTAGTAATTCCCATAACAAAGGAGAACAAGAGATACTTGGAGACGAATGCTCCAAGATGGGGCACATCTATGGAGCAGAAGTCAATGGCCGCTTCAACAATCTCATCAGAGAAAAAAAAAAAAAAAGAACAGCTAGCCGAGCAGTGCCATTTCTTCTGATCTGGCTGTGTCTGACTCATAAAAGCCGCTGGATAGTTCGACTGCTAATGATTTATTTTGGGGGATACAAGCAAGTTCACTAACAGATGGTGTTATTACTTTATCTTTAAAGCCCCAAGGTCAAGAACATTGGGATGCCTGCTGATCATGAGTTCTGGAAATTTTATGGCCATGCAGTTCTATAATTATTTTAATTTTCATTATAACTCTTCTGAGGTCATTGATCCATTTTGCGCAGCGAAAAGGTGAAAGGCTAGCCCTCTTATTGAAACTTCCCTTTGTGTTATTGATGGTTTGCAAGATTTATCCTCAATACAACCTTCCTTAGAATCTGAAGGCCACAGCAAATTTCATGAAAACAGAGTTGGTGCTGGACATTTTCCCTTTTTGTGACCACCTCAATGGTGTCATAGATCAACTCTCCATATGGGCAATAGATAAGGATTGCCCTTGACCTTCATTTTATCAATCCCATGCTCCGCATGAGTTCGATTTATATGTCGAACAAAGGACGCAACATACAGGTGCAATGTCCACTACTCACCAAAAAAAATAAGGAAATACATCACAATTCAATTACTTGCAGCAGAAAGTTTTGCTTTCTTTGATCTGATTTACTAAACAAAACATAGTGAGGCAGTGATTTTTCTGTGCGCATGCTAAAGTCTACACCTTAGTCTTGAAATTCCTCCTGAAAATGGAGACTTCGAGTTCCATATTATCAATTCTAACAAGCTCAAACACACAGACATCTCCTTCCTTTAGAGAGAGTATGATCTTGAAAAAATGAGTTGTCTCCAGTTGCAGATTGCCAGCCGCTGTTCATCTTCTCTCCGACGACAAGTCTTCCCCTGAGCACAATTTGTGTAGTAAGCTGTAACGTCTGAAACAAAACAACTTTTGTCAATGAAGCATTTAATTAGAGAAGCCAATCATTTCTGGGACGAAAATTTGAAAAACAAATGAATGCTGGAGGAAGCTCAATAAGAAGAACATATAGGGAATCAAATGGATGAAAAGATTGGCAACTTATTATTTGATCAAAATTGTATCAAGAATAACGCCATAGGTACTGAGGCTAAAATCAATAGAATTGATCTGCAAAGTGATGTGTAATAAGCATGACCGTAGCCATTAGATATTCAGCCCACTAGTTGGAAGGCTTGACCAATGAGCCGGTCTGAGAGGGTCTAACTCTGTGCACCGAGCTAAAGAAGAAAAGTGTTTGTCTTGGCCCCTTCATTTGCACCTGTGGCTTGGCTGACCTCGGCAGACTATGCCGTGAGGCCAAACACGTCCTCTAAATGTTAGAGATAATTAGGGCAAAAGAAAAGATAATTCAATCAAACTCAAATGGTCGTATCTATCATGTTTAAGCTAGACAATCTTTATTTCGATTTTTGAGTCTAGATTAGCATTTAATTTATAATGTTGCTGGGAGAGTCAGACTAGCAATTCCTGTAGCTAAGAATTGAAGGTAAAACACTAGGTGCCTACTACAAACCGAAGATCTTTAGCCTGTAGAAATTCCTCAGCCGTGAGTCCTGTACTTTTAAGGTGATCAAGTTCAACTTTTTTCCAACTAATATTTAGGTAAGGTTCATGCTTATTTTGTTCAGTTTTATTCAATTTATAAGTTGAAAAGGTGAAAGACTAATCCTCTTGTGGAACTTCCTCCTTCAATGTCAATGCTGCCTTTTAACATTCGTCCTTGATTATTTCAGCAAGTGATTAATAGACTTTTATTCGAACCTACTTGTGTATTGATCACTAGAGACCGATACCTAGTAGAAAATTGAACTCAGATTTCGACATGTGACGTCAGTAAAACTGGTTGAGTGGTCATCAAGAAGAGCTTCACTATGTCTTATTCAAGACATTTATGATTTAATCGCAATTTTTTAAAATTTAAAACTTTATTGTATGTTAAGCAAAAAAAAATTAAGATTTTTTTACGCAGGTTCCTAAAAAAGAAGAAGAAAAAAATGGAACAATATGTTCATTCGCTTGAATGAGAAGAGAGTTGAAGGAAAAATAAAGGAAATGGGAGGCTTCATTTAGTTATGAAAAATGAGAAGGGTGTGATCCAGGTAGTTACGCTGGTGTGGCAAATGGTTAGGAAAAAATGCCGTTACCTATTATCCATCCCCAGCAGCTACCCCCTCTTTTGCAAAACTATGATTTTTATTAGTGAGAAAAAGGGGGAATTGGAAATAGAATTGCAACCTTAATAGAAATTTCCGTCATCTCAACTTTTGATTGTGCCTCGGTAACTTCTAGATCTCTGTATCACTTGCAGCATCTACTCTTCCCTTCATCAGTGTGAAAAGTTTAGAACTTATGTGCTTTAGGTGTCAGACAATTTGAGAAGCAGGGGCAAGAGAGAAAAAAATGGATAAGAATGACATTAATTGGATCTAACCAATTGTATGTGTTATTTATGTTGTTAACTTTTGTATGGTTGTGTTGAGATCACCCTCCCAGTTCCTTTGCCACTTGTATTTGAACACTTGTTGAGTATTGGTGTGCTTATCGTACTCTTACAAAAGATCTTCATTTCGGGCACTCTTCCACTTCTATTGAATCCATGGATGGAAACTTGAAGATGCAACTTGTGGTGGAGGAAAAGCATTCTAGGCTTGGCAGATGTCGGAGGGTCAAACTTTCTAACTTCCCAAGAGAAATCACTTTTCTTTCTCCATTTTCATCGTTTCCCACTACTTCTTTCATTCTTTCACATCCAATTATAGTCATGTCAGTGAGATGCATCAAATTTGTGATTGTTGAAACTGTCACTACATATACCAATCCAGAAGAATTCTTCACCACTAACTTCGTCAAATTTTGGAAGGATGTCACGACTGGAAATAATGTTGTCAAATTGGGACAATCGCACACCTTTAATATGCTAATACTCTAAAGAATTTTTGCCACCAAATAGCCTTCTCTCTGGACACGCTTTAGGTTGTGTAGCTTGCTTAACTTAAGTTCTTTCAAATTATCAAGCACCGGATGTTTTCCCTCGTCAACAAGCCCTTCATCAGGGAATATATCTTCAAAAGAACTACAAAAGACTTTAAGGCTTTGTAGGTTCTGAAATCTTTGTAGGAGGAATATGGAAGGAAAGACGGCATTTTCATCATGAAAGCATGCCAATGTTAGCACTTTTGGCTTGCGAAAGAAGCCATCAAAAAATTTTCCGTTCTGTATTGTCTGAATATCCTTGTCGACTAATAAAAGTCTCTCTAATGTGGGAATGCCCTACAAAATTGCCCATACAATGAGAGAAGTAAATTCAACAAGGTTTGACAATAAATCATGGACTCTTAGAGGTAAACTTAAGTCGGTTAACTCCCATAAAAGGAGGCCTTGTTCTTACATTTCATTAGTATCTAGAGCCATGCATACGAGTCTCAAGTTTCTAAAGTCAAGCCACAAAATGCAAATCGTAAACAAATGCTCCAATATGGCCATCTGCCAGCCAAGGTAGGCTACACGCCCACATTATAATGATAAGATAGAAGCGAAAGAACCGTATTGACATAGGAATGATCAAATAAATGAATGAGAATTCATTTTATCAAGAAAATATCAAAAGAAAGATGGTCATCCCGTTGCAATTTGAAAATAAATTGCTAAATGTCAGTGCTTGGTTCTCAATTTAGCCCATAGGAAACTCACATTTTTTATTTGCATAAAATTTTTTTAAGAGAATTTTTAAGTAGAGGTCGGTAAAGTGATCACCTTGGCCAAATCCATCTTCTAGGAATATCTTATCTAGTCAAAAATATTGTAGTTCCTTGAAATTTTGGGTGACAAGATGCACTCATGGTGTTATTAAAAGCATTTTGGGTGTCCATTGATGAAAAGCATGCTTAAAGATGTTAGAAATATCATATGTTGTCCATGAATTGATAGGTAAAGGTTCATGTTTACTGTATTATCATAATGTGACATGACTATGTTGTACACATAACATACATTGGATGAATAAAAGAATTAAGAAGAAAGAAAGGAAGAGCAGTTGCAATCATACCTTCTCAAATGAGAAGCATGCTTCATGGTCTGAAAGGTCATGTTGATTGTCTCTTTGAGCCCACTTGTTCATGGATGCCACAAAGGACAACATGTTCAGTTTATCACAGTGAGTCACTTGCAATCCCTCCAAGAATTGCCATTTCAAAGTGTGCAAGTCAGGGCAAAAGCTCTTGAGTTGTGGCATATCACGGAACACTAGAAAAGTCAGTTGCGGAAAAAGAAAATGAGTAGTAGTAGAGTGTGAAATGTCATCTCCACTTGCGACTATTTGCTCGATCCCACATGACTCCACTCGAAGTTTACGAAGTTGGGTTAGACTCGTAGCGATCCAATGTGGAAATTAATTTTCAAGGCTCTTATAATTCTTAACATTCACATTCCTTAAATGTTCAAAAGTGAGAGTATCTTGAGGACTGTCAATCCATATTTTGCTTAAATTGTCCATGTGGGAAAGAACCATTGATGCAAGCTGAGGAAATTGTACCTGCCATATTGGAAAAATGACACAATTAATTCAATTACATTGAGTGATGACCTCAAAGAAGGAATTTCCAAACTTCCCTTGCTCTCACAAATCATAACATTCTAGAACTTGTTAGTGACACAATCATGGAGGGGTTGCTTGATGCTTTCATTTCAATTGATTGATGACTAAGGTTGAGTCTATTGCATTGGAACAAACATGAAAGTGGGTGCGACAAAATAAATTACATCACTGTCCATACCACCTATTAACACTCGTGCATAAAAAAGATAGGAAAATATTTTGTTGTGTTACGACCCAAAGAATGCAATGATAATCCCAAATAGCACATGAATACTTCTGCAATTTCCTAAAAATTTCATGTCATATGACATGAAAATTTAAGGCAAGTTTCTTACGCAAACAGGGATACCTGGGCAAATGCAATTAATCTTCATGAACAAATGAAACATATTATGCCAAAATTGATTGTGATACGAAAAATGTTACCATTGTACAAACCGCTCTGAATTGTTCATTTTAATAGCCCGTATGGAATTTTCATTTCATTATGATAAAATTAATTAAATTATGACATGCTACAATCTCAATTACCAAATGCATAATTGCCCAATTCCTTAAGTCCACGGACCACGGAAAAAGACAAGTTTGTCATACAAGTATCGAATGGTCCACCAAGACATCTGCCTTATTCAAATGATCCCTATGAGCACATCATGTTTGTTATCAACGATGGAATGAACTCTTATAACTTGTCCACTAAGAAGGGGGTATTGACGTTTTTTATTTGATTTCAATAAAATGAACACAATTACGACTTATCACTAGCAAAAAACAGAATGACTATTTTCATATTTCCCTTAATCTATTAATATTCTAAGTTGAGGATTATGATGAGTTTTTGAATTATTTGAATTATTTAAAAAGATGTGATGGGTACCTTATATTTGACAAATAAATGAAATAACGTCATTGCAATTTGTCACTAACAAAAATCAGGTGACTAGTTTCATACTTCTTTATCTATTAATATTCTAAAATGAGTATTATGATGGCCTTTTGAAGCATTCTAACAATGTGGCATATGACAACTCATAAACAACATATTAATGGCATTAGAAGTAAATGCATAATTAGTAGTGACTTCTATCGTTGAAGAGTAAAAAAAAAAAAGTGTGGATGCTAATTATGATGCAATGTCCTCCTCACACATAATAATAAATAAATAAAAAAATTGAAAAACGCATTAGAATAAGAAAAAACTCAAGCATTTGCTCCATTGGAAAAGAAAGCAATAGTTAAAGGGTCACGTTTTTTTCACTCTTCATTTGGCTTAGATATTATCCCTTATGTGGCCCACTTTTTGTTATTTTCCTTCGTTTTTATTTCTTTTCCGTTTCTTTTCTTTCCTCATGTGTCTCAATTTTCTATTCTTCTTCTTATATTTTCCTTGCTATTCCCTCTTTGTCCTTTTTTCGCTATAGACAAGCCTTTTGAGCATGTGTAGATTCTAGAAGGAGGATTGTTGGAAGAAAGATTAAGCCAAAAGTCCCAGAATTTTGATTAAAAGACGAAGCATTTAGTAGTGAATGCGTAGAACTCAAGCTAGTAATAGCATTCACAGAACCAAAAGGAAAAGGACCCCCGCACAACATTTATTTTTCCTAGCTCCTATAAAGAGCTAACTGACGAATCTCGTTGAAGCAGCTTGCAAACACTGGGTTTAATGACCACGAGGGAGATCAGAGTTGCAGGACACCGATACACGTCATTGAACAAGACGAGGATGTCTACAATTCAGTCACAAGTCGGCCCCTTACTAGATCCTGGCACTGGGACTCCACCCTCATCCTCACCAAGTGGCTCTCTATCGAAGCTTACTTTTGCCCATTCCCTCTCACTGACAAGAACGTCATCGAGCTTGGCTGGGCTCCTAGGCTCACTGCGGCTCGGCTCGGGGCCAACCGTGTCGTCTTCACTGATGTCGCGCTAATCTTCCCAGGTTGAGGAGAAACATGGAAGCAAACGGCTAAGGAGAATGAGTGGAGGTGAGGGGGGTGGTGTGGGGATTAGAGGAGTTAGGGAGGGGAATCAGTGAGAGTTGGACGCCATGTTGATGAGCACATGTTCTTAGACACAGAGGAGGGGATGGGGTTGGGAAGACGTTGCGGGGTTGTGTAGAGAGAGTGTCCCTCTCTATTTCCAAATTGCTTAAATGTAGCTGTAATGAAGTTGCAAATGGTGAAGAGCGGACAATGACGCCAACAAGTTTGATTGACATTTTCCGTCATATTTTGCTTTTCCTTTTGAGCTTTTGTCGGGGACTCACATAAAGCATTTGAATGTTTTTTGAGAAAAAAGGGAGAGAATAAGACACCAAAAGCATGTCTGAAGCAAAAAAAAAAAAACGAAAAAAAAAAGGAATATAGGGAAACGGTATTGTCGACAGAACACTAAACGCATGGAAAGATAAGAAGGGGAGGAAAGTGGGACCTGTAAAAAAAGTGAAGTGCAGAAAAAAGAGAAGCAAACAATGCTAAAAGTGGACCATACAAGGGACAATATAGTCAAAATATTATGATAGGGAGTGTAAGCCAAATGAGGAGTGGAAAAAACACAACCCTAATTAAAACCTATAAAGTATTTGTAATAAAAAAGGAGTGATGGAAAAAAAAAATAACCTGAACAGTTGGTATGTGTTTGTTGTCTTTTTAAGAAATGATGGAAATCAAAACAAATTTGGTAAAGATATTAGCTTGTGTTCACTGAATTCAATGAAAATAAATTTGAAAATTGACTTTTATTCTACTTCAACGACGACCTTTCCTAAATTCAATTTATAATCAATAGTACAGTGAACATTGACTTTAATTGGCTTACTTGACATTAAATATTAGCAACGCCTTCTCCCTCTAATTTTTGGAAAGTTGCCGCAATGACTTCTTAGAAAATTCCCTTAGTTTGAATATCAAAAGACAAAACATTGCTTGCAATTAATTTATAAAGTGACAATTCTTTGATTTATTTGCTTCGAGTTGAACATGCAATTGGTTTTCAGTTTACGAGAAAACTAATCTGGATTTGTGATTTTAGTTATTGGGAAGATTTCAATTTAACCGATTTCTGAATTGGTTTATAGTTATTAAGTTTTAATGAGTGTTTTTGACACCTAACTACAAGATCTTTTAGCCTGTAATAGGTAATCAATTTCTTATCCTTGATTAATACCGTGTGTCTAGGATTCGAGGCAAAAACAAATGAAAGAAAACAAGTGGATGTTTTTTTTTTTTTTGGGTAAAGAGAAAACAAGCGAATGTTACATTGCACTAGAACTGAAATTGTTTTATGCAAAGCCCTGGCATTCCATTGGTACTTCCATTTGACAAGATAACTAATCTAAAAATCAAAAGCAATAAATTAAGAATAAAAGACTGACCCGTGGGCTGAAAAGTGAAGGACCGCAGTGGTCAATCTCCAGCAAAGATTGTCTGGTCAAACTACTCATCTTGGGGCAATAGGCAATAGTCAACTCTCTTAAGTGGGGGCATTCCATCATTTGATTCTTCCCCAAAAGGAAGCTAGTCAAATTGGGCAAGCATTCTAGCTTCATCCTCTTAAGATTTGGGAATGTAATCTTCTCTAAAGTTCTTCACTAGCCTTCTTCCTCTTCGATCACTCCTTCCATCTAATCACACTCCTTTATTTCCACCTAACTTAGATTGGCAAGACACCGAGTCATTGATAAATTGAAAGCATGTCTCAAGTTGCTGCAATTATAAAGGGTTATATAATATAGAAAATTGTAGGGTAGCGATCCTTGAAGATCTTTGTTCCATAGTTGCCTCAACTTTGGTAGATTCACCAAGTCCAAAGTTCTGGAGGAAGGTAGCTTCTGAGTGCTTCCCAAACCCACCAGCCCTTCAAGATCAAATATTTCTCCTAGAGACTCGCAATCACACACTTGCAACCTTCTCATATTGTCTAAAAGAAGCATCAATTTAGATGGAATAGCATTAACAAATGATGGACATTTATCCACCATCAATGATTTTGCTTGCCAATATAACTTGATGGGATTGAGATCGCTATGCCATTTTCCAATCAGCTCGAGGAACTAAGATAGCCGTAGAACTCTTCTCTAGCAACCATTTCCTATTAGAAAAAGCATCATTAATGTAAACTTCTAGTTAGCAAATAGAAATTACTCTATTGGTGATGAAGACCATTCAATTGCACAAAATTTGGTAATCGATGCATACCAATTCTTCAAACATATTTTGGATGGTGATGTTGAGATTTTCCTTCCAAAACCACGCTTTTGTTGATACTTGTACTCTATCCAACTTTGGTGCCTCTATTGGTCCCCCAGAGAAGAACTTTATGCCGGGACATCCACTCACTATGACATCTTCCAAGAGATGGAACAATAAAGTGTATTTAATTGAGCTGAAACATCTCAACCTCATCAACCTATCAAGCTCAATGTACTTCAATTGATTGAAAGCCACCATAAGCCCCTCTTCACCTTCCTTGTCACAAATGACTTCTGTCAACATTTTACAATTACTTATTTTTAATTTTGTGAGTTCCACCAAATTTCTAGCTATTGTTAGAGTGAATATATTGGACAACCCATCACAAAATGACATATCTAGAGTCCCGAGGTGTTGAAAAAATGTTGAAAAGGGTAATATTTCGTATAGAGATAATCCATCGCAATATAACACTTCTAGGATCTTCAAATGTTGAAATGAAGAGGGCAATATTACTTCTAGCCCATGGGTTGGACCTACTATGGCTTCTATACTGACGTTCAGCTCTTCTCGATAAGATCTGCACACAATAAGCTTTTCCAAGTTGGCTAAGCTCTGAACAAAACAACATCTGAATATTGCAAGTTCCTTTGAGAAATTATGAAGCTCAAGAACTCTAAGCTTGGTGAAGAATCCTCCATCATGAAAATGCCCGTACCATATCTCCATCCGTCCGGATAAATCCAATATTAACTTTTGCAGATTTGGAAATGTACCCTGAGAAATTAATCAAATTATGATCTAAAACCATCTTAATTAAAGAAGTATTCGCATTCTATGGGATATGCCCTACATACTATGCACAATAATTGCTTCCTAAGATGTTGAGTCTCATGTGATTCAACGGAAGGATATGCAGGCTCATGGAATAGACATCATCACCAATCTTTTGTATTTGACTTTATATCCATATTTGAACTCAAGTAAATCTCTATATTCCGCTTTTCTATAAATATATACCTTGCGAAAATAACTTCTCAATCAATTATAAACATAATTGCACAAATTTCAGAGATTCATGTCAACAAAAACCTCACATATTTTCGTTTTTAGCATGAAATCAGTCATCTTTATATGGTCCAATTTAGATAACGCACTTGCAATTTCGTAATATCACACCCCATGTCACGTATTTTAAATCTTCATGATACTTAAGAGAAAGCTGAACCATCGAAATTAAATTAAACTTTTTTTTAATTAATGGTTATGCATTAAATCAAGCATTGACAAAAAATTTCGTTCAATATTTGAAGAATATACGATGTTTACATGTTGTAATAGTTCTATTGATTCGAGGAGAGTCATGTAGCTTGAATCTTAATAAGTATAGCTACTTGTGTGAGATGTTTGGTTGTGACCTTAATCATCACTTCCAATATTTACCATTGAAGCAAAACATATAATCTTGGGTCATACCTTATCTATCAAGAACAAGGGTTGTTTATGAAGAGGCATCTCATTCTCAAGGTGTGATGCAAATATCTCCACTTTGTCACAGTCAAGCACCTTCAGGGTCTTCAATGCTGGCCAATGTGAAGCATGTTTTCCAATATAGATGCACTTCAACTCTGTTAGATGCGCAAGCTTGAGGGATATTAACTTTGGAAACACAAACCTAGGAACCAATTCGTCTTCCTTCTCAATGAGTTCCACAATGCCACATTCATCGATCTTCAATTCATCTAGTTCGATTAGATGTGTTGCTACTGAGGTTGGAAATAGAGAGACGAGAATCTTGCATTTAGAAACGGTAACAAAACGGAGACATTGGAATTTGACTTGGAATTTGACTTGACTGTGGAGATCCTTATCCCATACACACTTTAGCTTTGGTAATCCATCTAACTCTAGCATTTTTAATGGCAAATGAGCAACATGATGTCCATCTGGAGGATTTAGTGGCTGAAGTTTGAAAACAACTTCAAGTGAATCACATAATCGTACCTTTAAACTTTCCAAGCTCCTGAGTCGTCCAAGAATGCAAGAAGGAACAACGTTCAATAGCTTATTGCATCTCTCCACCTCAAGCGATTTTAGTTTGTGGAAAGAATTTGTGGCAACTTGATTGTCCCATATTATCTCAATATTATCCATGTCACTGATGTATAATGTCTCCAAGCTAGGAAACGCAACCTGTGATATTCACTTGCAAAATTAGTGATTCCATTAGATTACAAGTTCATGAAGTTCTATTACATATAGAAGAGCTTGCTCAAGGAAGAGTGTCAGCATTAAAAAGAAAATGATGGAGAGATTGAGATTAAAAGGCGACTAATCATTCATCAAAAGGTGCACTATAGAAGTAGCTGCTCGCACTATCTTTTAAATCAAATCATGAGTTTCTCAATAGTCGCAAAGAAAAATTACGAGATGCAAGGAAACACATGGAAGAAGTAGTGGTCCCAACAATCTCAGTCTATCGATCGTGGTTGTCTTATTAGATGAACGCATCCTCATCTTGTAAAGGTCATACGAAAGATTTGATAGACCGTACAAGTCTCCCCATCTTTTTTAAGGACAGTTCAAAAGGCATTATGAAACTTTTTTAAAACAAAAGGGACGATATTCCTTATTCATGACGGGCCTTAATTTTGACATGCTTGGTTGTGTTGCTTCTCCACGATAACTATTCTACTTCAATAAAGTAATCACGGTTGATTTGTCCATATTAGCAATTTTCCTTTTTTTCATTTTACTAAAAGTAGTTTCATGTTTCATTTTGGACAACTCTAGCTTCAACATTAGTGTATTAATCCCTATACTGTCTTTGTTAGCCTGTTAGGTTTATGTTGATTTTACTAATTTGCTAAAATTAAACACATGCAATACAAATAATATTACTATTTATAGTATTTAATATCTCTAAAATATAAGTGAAATATATCAAGGCCATCATCACTCCTGGTTAAAGTCAATATCAATGATTTTTATTCAATAATATCACTCTAAAGCAATTAAAAAGTTAGGCTAAAACAAAACAATGAAAAAGGGGAATGCTTGGGTCAAAATGAACAAATCTTCCTTATATCATTTTACTCCTGAAAGAACTCAATATTGTAGTTCATACAAATAATTAAGTCCAACTGTCGAAAATAGTCCTAAATATCTCATTAAAGAATATTAAAGTCATCATATCAATCCTATTGAAGGGCCCATTTAGTTAAGTCAAAGTGGATCGGCCCATAAACTTCTCTATTTCATTTTCCATTAAAACATCCTTCCACCGTCCACTCAAGAAGTTACATGAGTTGACTAAAATAGTTATACCACAAAAACTTAACAAAGGTCTAACGAAATTGAAAATCGTAATTATGGTTTCCAAATTATCAACGGATTGCTCGGTTTCATTATTGACAGCTTGATCGGTTTGATGATACGGGCAAAAGCGTTACCTTGAACGAGGGGCGCTCTGAACGAATTAAAGTTCATAGATCAATCGAATTCGGTAGATCATCATTTGGAACTCAAATAAAGCTCTACCACCACCATCAATTTTATGCGGTGGCCGATGAACAGTTTTAACCTAAGTTTCAAACCAATGTCACGAGCCATCTAACGCCTCTCTTTCCCCTCTGTGGACCACCGCATCAAGAAGAAAGACCTAACCCTGACATGGCATGAAAAGCATCCTTACATTGCCACACAGCAAAAGCTTTCCATAAGAAAAAACCAAATGCAACGCAAAGCCTTAATGGGGCCCATCGCCCATTTTACATTTCCGCCAATGGCCTCCTGCGACGTCATAGAACCCCCCAACTTTCAAAACAGTACCCCAGGGAGTCCCCCACTATGTGAGCGATCGACACCAGTCAATTAGTGCCATCAAAGCGCGCTAGGGCCCGCACGACGCAACAGTTGAGATTGTGTCTCTGGCTCGCGAGCTACTTGGGATCATGTAGTCTCGCAAAGCAGCAGAACAGTAGCCCAGGTGTCGCCTTAAATTCGCTAACGTTGATGTGTCGACCACCCCGCACCAACTAGGTCAACAAATCAGAGCCCAACACAGTGCCCGCAGTCAATTCCCCCGGCCCGCATCCATAAAAATGGTCGAGCAACGAGCAAAAACTAAATTGCACAGTTTGGCATTTAAGATTGAATCGGGGCTTTGCGGGTATGATTAATTTGAAAGCAAGAGCTCCCTTCCATCAGAAAAAAAAATGTAAAACAAAAAAGATCAAGTAAGTGTAAATGAAGTCGAGTGAGTGCAATCATACATGCCCATGAGAACTATTAAAATTTTATACATAAAAAATATAAGAATTGAAAGGGCTGACAATTTGTCATACAAATTAATACATTCGTAAATGAATATCTGACAAATTCAAAAATGACACGACTTAATACAAACATGATATACGTAAGTTTGTGACAAAATCAACAAAAATATGGTGTTGTCCAATGAACATGAATTGCCAGGTAGTCAATTTTTTATTTTTATTTTGATAGAAAGTACTTATATTTAGTTACGTTTGGAAGAAAGATGCTAACGTGGAAGCTTTAGAATGCTCAAAATACTTCCCTCAATAGCCTATACACCTACCCAACAAGCAGAAGCTGATACTCCTTTACATGATTCCTCTTTCTTTAATTAATAGGTAATTAGCAGCATACTCGTGCGTTTGCACGGGCATGGAATTTTTCATTTTTGTGAAAATCAGAATATGTTTTAATACAAATAATTAACTAAATTGTATCTCATTTCTTATGAAACTCCCTTTTTTTGAAACAAAAAGTCTAAATTCTTAACTTGTATTATGTAAAACATAGGGATTTGATAACATTTAAAAGTTCTTAATTGTCATCGTTATATGATATAGTGTGATTTTTTATATCAAATATAACATTATTGTAAGAATGAGAGAAAATTACAAAACTCATCAAAAGAAACATAGGAAGAGTTACATTGCTAATTTGTAATGCTAAAACTCATTAAAACCAATGGTCTCAAACAAGGCAACCACCTATGAGAATGAGGACTTCGCATTGGAAGAAAGATGAGTGGAAAATACAAGGAGAATTCCAAGGAGAACAACCTTCTAGCAAATTACAAGTTTAACTGATGCTCATTATGGATATTAATGAAGAATACTCTGTATTAAATATTTATATAAATTTTCAAGTGAGGTGCCGATTTGGCTATGAAGTGGTAACAATAGCACATTTAGAAAATTAGCCATGCATCTGCCATATCGATAGTTTGCCAGAAAATTTCGTATTTTTTGTTAAATGACATTTTTATTTGAAATTATATCACTCTAGAACAATTAAAAAGTCAGGCTAAAACAAAATAATGAAAAACAAGATTGTTTGGGTCAAAATGAACAAATCTTCCTTATATCATTTTACCCTCGAAAGAACTCAATATTGTAGTTCATACCAATAATTAAGTCCAGCTATTGAAAATAGTCCTAAATATCTCATTAAAAAAGATTAAAGTCATTATATCAGTCCTATTAAAGGGCCCATTTAGTTAAGTCAAACTGGATCCGCCTATAAACTTTTCTATTTCATTTTCCATTAAAATGTCCTTCCACCGTCTACTCAAGAAGTTAGATGAATCGACTAAAATAGTTACATCATGAAAACTAAACGAACATATGATGAAATTAAAAAGCATTATTATGCTTTCCAAGTTATCAAGAGATCGCTCGCTTTCATTATTGATAGCTCGTTCAGCTTGATGATACAGGCGAACGTATTACCTCGAACAAGGGGCACTTTGCACGAATCAAAGTTCATAGGTCAATCGAATTTGATGGATCATCATCTAGAACTCACACAAAGCTCTATCACCACTGTCAATTTTATGTGATGGTGGATGAACAGTTTAACCTAAGTTTCAAACCAATGTTTCGAGCCATCTAGCACCTCTCTTTCCCCTTCGTGGACCACCACATCGAGAAGAAAGACCTAACCCCAACATGGCATGAAAAATATCCTTACTGTCCCATGCAGCAAGACTTCCAATAAGAAAAAACCAAATGCAACGCAAAGCCCTGCCAGGGGCCCATCGCCCATTCTCCTTTTCCGCCAATGATCTCCCACCACGTCATAAAAAGCCCCCTACTTTCAAAATAGTACCTCAAAAAGTTCCTGAACCACCCCCCCTCCCACTTTTACTTGAGCGACAATCTCATGCATCGTCGAGCGCGCTAGGGCCCACGTGCGCAACAGCTGAGGTTGCGTTTGTGGCTCTTGAGTTACCCGGTGCTTGGGATTCAACCGCGGCATGCGCACATGGCGGACCCGCACGGGTGTGATCATGTAGGCTCGCGGAGCAGCGGAATAGTACCTAGGTCGCCTTAAATTCACATATGTCAAACTTATGTGATCTTCTCTCTCCTCATGTTTTTCTTTCTTTTTTCTTTTATTACTTTTCCTTCCACAAGCGTGCATTAATGATTGGAATTTCTATCTTTTCTTTTTTGGTTCTTTTCATATGTTCTCTTAATGCGATTTTGCTTACTTCCCGATTGTCTACTTCTTAATAAGGTCTATGTTGTAATAAAACTATCCAATATTTACAATTTCTTTTTAGCTAGCTTTTGATGATATCTTGATTTTTTAAACGACTCCAAAAGTGTTGACTCTTAAAAGAGGATACTATTATAATTTTATACATAAAAAAATATAAAAATTGAAAGAATTGATAATTTGTGATACGAATTAACATATTTGTAAATGAGTATCTGACAAATTCGAAAATGAAACAAATTGATATGAACATAATATATGTAAATTTGTAGCAAAATTAACAAAAATATAGTGTTGTCCAATGAACATAAATTGCCAGCTAGTCGATTTTTTTATTTTTCTTTTGATAGAAAGTACTTATATTTAGTTATATTTGGAAGAAAGACGCTAACGTCGAAGCTTCAGAATGTTCAAAGTAGTTCTCTCAATAACCTATACGCCTACCCAACAAGCAAAAGCTGAGAGACTCCTTTTGCATGATTCCCCTTTCTTCAATTACTAGGTAATTAGCAGCATTCTCACTCGTTTGTACCGGCATGGAATCTTTCATTTATGTAAAATCAGAATATGTTTCTAATACAAGTAAATTAAATTGTATCTGATTCATACGAATCTCCCTTTTTTGAAGAAAAAAGCCTAAATTCTTAACTCATATTATGTAAAACATAAAGATTTGATAATATTTAAAAATTCCTAATTGTCATTGTTATATGACATATTGTGATTTTATATAAAAAAAAATATAACATTATGGTAATATTCACAGCAAATTACAAAAATCATCTATATATATTTATATAATAGGAAGACTTACATTGCTAATTTACAACGCTAAATCTCATTAAAACCAATGGCATCGAACAAGGAAACTACCTATGAGAATGAGGAATTCTTATTGGAAGCAAGATCAGTGGAAAGTACAAGAGAAGGAGAACAATCATCTTGCAAACTAAAAGTTTGGTTGATTATATTAAATATATATAGGTTTTCTAGTGAAGTGCTGATTTGGTGATGAAGTGGAAACTGCAGCACATTTGAAAAATTAGCCACGTGTCTTGCACATCAATAATTCGCTGGAAAATTTCGGATTTTGTGTCAAAGTGCATAAATTATAATGAAATGAAAATTTATTGACTTAGATGATTAAATAAAAGTTCAATGACTATATTACAACATTTTTACTATATAGTTACCCCATAATTTTGAAAGTTAACAATTGAGCTTTAATGGTGCAGTGATTATGTGGAACGCAATCAATTTTAACCAAAGGGGGCTTTGCTGATTATGCTTAGTCTCCAGTATAATTATTTATTGGTTAATTTTAATTAATTAGCTGGATGGAATTATAATTATTTATATGCATATATCTTTATTATAATTTCTTAACAATTTGATGTGATTGATTCAACTCTTGCCAATTATTTGTAGCGGCATGTGGCAACTTGAAATGCTCAACATGTAAACTTCTAAAATGTTATAACACATAAAATTGATGCCTTTACTCCATCAGATTTTTATTATATTAATATTTTGATATAAGGTTAATCACTTACCTCTTGATTGAAGAGGACAATAGAGCACGATTTGACGCGATCCTCATCCTAAGCTTTTGGTGTACCTGTGATCAATTTTTCATCAAATGTAAAGAATGTTATCTTTTGCATTGCAAGGATGAATTAATCCAAGGAGATCTTCACTGATGAAACCAGAAAAAACAATCTTACACTTTATATGAGAGAAGCACACCAAGCTATCCAACGTTCTCAAATTTAACGAGGTTAACATTAGGAATACTAGAGTTTTTGATGTTTCTATTCTCAACCCTTCTTCCTCCATAATGATCACCTCCATGTTCTTGCAACGCCATACATTCAGTTCTCTCAATTGTGCAAGAGACTGAACCATAGATGGGAAAAATAGAAACCGGAGGTTGTTACATTGCCACACCCGTAATATCTTCAAATTATGGAATCTCACAATTCCACAAGGGTTCTTGTTCCATATGAGCCTCAAGCTTGGTAATTGTATTATTTCGATGGTGTTTAGCTCAGGGAGAGTCTCAACATTTGCACCGGCGCTTAGTCCGTCAAGGTCAAAAATTTCTTGCATTGAAATGCATTTACTTACCTCTAAAGTGTGTAACTTGTGTAGTTTTATTAGTGACCTGGAGTTGATAACTTTAGAGAGAGAGTTGCATGAAGACAACTTAAGAAATTGGAGATTGCCCAGCTCCAGTGGAGATTCATCAGTCCATAAATGTTCTAGATTGGGAAGTCCATCCATTGTCAAGGACTCCAAGGATGGGATTAAAACCTAACAAATAAACCCATTAGCAAAGAGCAACCAAGAAACTTGCGCGCTATAGTAGGTATTACAAATGGTTGCGGAAGGAAATTTACAAACTTAAGATAACTTTTGCATTTACATATATCTATGATAGGGAAGCTAATTTGCAATCTGGAAAGGTATCAAAAGATAACTAATAAACTTCATTTTTTATTTACAATATACTCATGGATGTTACTATAATTAATTTTCTTTGCAATTTACTAATACTAAGGGAAATTATGATCATCAAGAAATAACAGTCATTCATTTTGCTAATGACTATGAAAATCCGCGATCCATATAGCAAAAGAAAGTGCATTCAAGGTAAATTACTTCCTATAAGATAAACCACTTGCTCTTAGGTTATGTTTCTGTTGTGACAATATATGAGTCATTTTATTGGATGATTGTGAGAAAGTACTGTACTATCTCACATTGGAGATTACTACTATGAAACAAGAATAAAGAAACTATAGAATGACCATGATTATGAAAGATATAGGCAATCTACTTATAAAGGAAAATATCTCATTGCAATAATTGATCAATAAGGCCAGATTGCAATCATGAGAAATAAATTATTATGTTGTAAGACCTTAATTACTACCTACCTAAGGAAAATTAGCTCTGGCTAAAAAAAATTAAACTTAGCAACTTCAAAAAGTAATTTGCTACTTTAGAAGGGGGGATTACTGTCATGATAGTCTTGTTACTGATAACTTCCCATGCCTACGCCACGCACTGAGCCCACTTGGGCTTATTCATAATCAATCAATTAATGCGTGAAGTATTATAATTTATATAATAAGATCCAATAAAGTATTGTATTTTTATCTAATGACATGACGAGTTTGTCTTTCATAGTTGTCCCATATCTTCTCATGAATGGTAGTACCTTCTATCCTTGATATTAACTAACTGGGCGTGGATAGTCTACTGCAATCCTTACATCTAATGTCTACAACACGAATACTTAAACACACAACGCATTATTTTCTTTTCGGTTTTTCTTCTTCTTCTTCTTCTTCTTCTTCTTCTTCTTCTTCTTTTCATTTTACCAAATTCTTGTTCACTCTCTTTACATCACCGAAGAATCAACCTCAGGAAAGCACGATCAAGGCTCGTGCTAGCATCGAGTTTGTTGGTCCCGCTGAGTTCATGAGAGGAATAGATAGAGATAGAATTTGCGCTTGGTCCACAAAGGAGATGACCGAGCCCAAGTGTAGAATCCACGAGCTGTTGGTGGCGACGTTGACGGAGGTGAGCTATGGCCGGTCATGGCGGCGGCGGATGAGCGTGGCGACGGTGGGGGCAAGCAGATCTGGTTCTCTCGCGATGCAGAACTTTTGGAGAGAGCGAGAGCCCAAACATAAAGAAAAGCAAGTGACACGTGTCGACCAACCCCGCGGGTCGTAGACAATGGGTGCATAGTCGGCCGCGAACATCCATACTCACGCTTTCTTTTATACTTCGTAATAGGGCAACTTAAATATGCAGGAATCTTTATTACGTAATTATTATAGGGCAATCATGTCTAATCAACTAAAAGGCTCTAAGCAATTTTTGTTGTACAAAACGGCCATGCATTTTCCTTAATTGGACCACTTCTGGTCATTAATTTACTTACTTCTCTTACTAACAATAACCAATTTAATCAATTATACATAAACGGCCTCAATTTCAATTAAATGCCATTAGATGTTGTTGTGATGATCTAAATTATCAACATCATATTCATAAATTCTCAATTACATAATGTTTTAGAACATTTTCTAAGTCAGATTTCTAGGTGATAAAGGTTTATTATACAAATCATTTAATTATTTTTCTTGGAAATGTTATAGTCTACTATACAAAATCATACCTTGGAATCATGCTTCAACTAGGTATTTGCTTGAAAATCATTTCGTTTTAATCACTAATTAAGACCATGATTTTGACCATAGTGAAGGAATAAAGCACATGAGATAGTTTAGAAATGAGCAAAAAAAACCCAATTATGTGAATTCATTAATAATTTTAAGCCCAAATTTTGTTTAAACAAATGAGGAAAATGACAATGATTTTTCGCGGCTTCGCATAGAATTTGTGAGTTATTTTTCGATATGTTATAATTATCAAGGTTCCACTCCATTATGGACCAAACCTATGTACATTCCCTTGATTTACTTCAAAATCATACTTAACTTCACAAAAAATAAAATGCTATCATTTCTATTAATGAAATTTGTCAACAACACTAACATTGGAACTTGATTTTCATTAGTTTTCAAAATGTGAGGACTATTCCAAATAATATCTTTACGGCTCAATTGACTCATGACTAAAATGTTAAGACTGTTAAAATATTTAAATAATAAATCACGCCTTCATCTAATAGCTTAAACTTTTAGAACAGTTAGCAATGATCTTACAAAATCTCACATGATATCAGAGCTAGGAGGTCCTGAGTTCGAATCTTCCAGGCCCCTATTTTGCCTCCCCAATTAAATTTTCACGCTTAGTAATAGGCAAAAGACCAGACTAAGCGTGAGGGGAGTGTTAGAATATTTAAATAATAAAATCATGCCTTCATCTAATAATGTGAGATTTTGTGCGATCACTGCCAACTGTTCTAAAAGCTTAAACAGTTAGATAAGGCGTAGTTTATTATTTAAATATTCTAACAAAGACTCCTATGGCACTTCCTCTCTAAATATATTTAGGACTCAATTGCTTGTTACACGTGATATTTTACGATAAAGTTGCAATTCTTGTGTATCTTACTTAAATCGTCCTTTGGCCTTTGAGTGCACTAAAACCAATTGAAAAGTCCCAAAATAAATAACGAAAAATGAGGAAAAAGACGCGATGATCTTAACGGAGATTAAGACATAAATTACTAATAATACGGTTGACTTAATGAAAAAAGCAAAACATCTAGTGGGCTTTGAAATATATCCCAAGCATATAAAACAATCATAGAAAAGGCTAAATTTTTTTTACTTCATTATGCAGATAGTCACCCTAGTCAGCTATTTTAAAAGGACCAATGGATGACAATATCACATAGCTATGCTCCAAACGTCATGATATATATAAACATATTTTGGAAGTAAATGTGTACTGCATTAAATCTGCATGGGGCATTTTGTGTTGTTTTTCCTAAAAGCCACTCACTAATGCCTATGACTATGAGATACTAGCATGAGTTGATGGTATATGTTTGTTAAGCCAGAAGTGCTTAAAATAAATTTATTTCTTCTACACAATTTCGTATGCTTGCAAGCATGAAAATGCATGACATTGTGGACTTTTAAAGTAATAGGACCTATGCAATGACAAAGTGCATATTGAAATACATGATATGGAAAAGAAATGCATCATTTAGATTAGCATCGTTGCTACTATTTGAAAATCCAATCCCCTTGTCCATTCTTCTTATTGATTTTTACCTAAGTCACCTAGACATAATATTTTATAGATATTAACAAACTTAGATAACTAAATTCAGTGAATCCGTCTCACAAGATTATGACATCACATTATTATGGATTATTCTAATGCCAAAATTCCCTTCAGTGTTTCCCTATAAAGCCCTTCTAAGATACGTGTATTTGCAGCATGTAAGTTGAAAATTACTCAGATCCTATCACAAACTAAACTTAAATGAATTTCATTCTATTAGTTGGACTTTCTACACAATGAAGAGAAACAAAAGATTGCTTTATCTAATTGCAGAGAAAGCATGATTGGATAAGTTAATTAGGAAGAAAAAGAACTGATTTTTTTTATAAAAAAAAAAGAATAAGGATTAAAATCTAAGTTACATCTAAATCAAATGAGCAAAAGATTAATAAATAGTATATTCCTTTGATAGAAAGTTACCTGTTGAATGCTGAAGAATGCAACTTGAGTGCCAACTTGGTCGTTTGATGTACTACTTGAAGGAGCTGTCCTAGTGGTGAAAAAGTTCTTGATATTTGGCAAGTCACGCAATTCCAATACATGCAAATTACACAACTCAACTTTGCCACAATCATCAACTTCCACTTCCACAATCTCCCGCACTAAGTCGCACTTGACAGCTCGGACCTCTTCAAGCTATGGAAGTTCTCTCAATAATGAAAGAGGAAACAAAATTTCCATCTAGTTGCAACCTTCGACTCGTATCACTTTTAATGCACTGAAGGACTTGGAGGAAATAGAGTAGTTGCATATCTTCTCTAAGTTGATGAGATTCTTGAGAAGTAATGACTCCAATGTCTTAAAATCTGTATGGGATGGCAATTGGAGGACATAATGGATGGAGGGACTATTCTCGACGTGCAAATGCTTTAATTTTGGAAAGCCTTCTTGGGATAACTTGCAAATACTTTGCTCAATTCCGTTTGATCCATCTAAAAGTAGATCATTAGTTTTGCATAAGAAAGTTTGCATGAATCCTTTCTGAAGAATATTGTTTATTGGATCCAACTTAACCTGTAATATGCTCGATCCTTTGTGATTTGGCCACTCCCATGCATCACCTATCTGGATTTTGTACTTGGTTAATTTCTCGATATTTAGATCGCCAGGGAGCCTACTTGGATCAAGAATGGATACATGCAAAGTGCAGAGATTCTTCAAGTTATTCAACTCAATAAGCTTGGCATTAGTTGGTGGAGTTTGCTCCACAGCATTCCATTGATCGAAGCTATTCTCCATATATAACTCCTCCAATTTCATCAAGCTTCCAAGCACACCCGGTTCAATTATCTCAAGTTGTGAGCAATGGTTTAAGTCTAACAACCTTAGCTCTACCAATTAGGGGTGTGCAACCGAACCGGGTCAACCCGGTTCCCGGTTCGGCCCACCCGGAAAACAGGGTCGGGAACCGGTTTCAGTTGAAACCGGTCCGGGAACCGGTTCCAACAACTTAGACCCTGTTTGAACCGGTCCGGGAACCGGTTCCGAGGGATTACCCACTCGGGAACCGGTTCGACCGGACCGGTTTTGGAATCGGTTGGAGAACCGGTTAAGCCACCCAAAAAAAAAAAAAAACCGCGTAACCCTAATTTCTATCTTTACCTTTCTCTCACGAGTCTCACCCCCTTCGCGAAGCTGCTGCTCCTTCTCTGCCTGAGCCCCATCCTTCACGAAGCTGGGCGCCACCACCGATGCTTCTCCGCCTAAGCCCCAACCCTTCGCGAAGCTACTGCTGCTTCCCCACCTGAGCCTCGTCCCTTTGTGAAGCTGCTACTGCTTCTCCGCCTAAGCCTCGTCCTTCGCGAAGCTGGGCGCCATCGCCAGAAGCCGAGCCCCTACTTCTGCCCGTCCTCAGCCCGTCCGTCTAAGCCCCCTGCTCACCCACGAGATTTGCAGCCGAGCCCCTGCTTCTGCCTTGCAGCAACTCTAGCATCGCCCACGCCACCGCCAGAAGCCGAGCCCCTACTTTTGCCCATCCTCAACCCGTCCGTCTGAGCCCTCTGCTCACCCATGAGATCTGCAGCCGAGCCCCTGCTTCTGCCCTGTAGCAACTCCAGCGTTGCCCGCCCGCCTTCTGTCCTCACCCACGAGATCTGCTTCTGTCCTTAGCGTCGCTCGCCCGCCCGCCTTTTGTCTGCGACCTGCAGTCAAGATTCCTCCGCTGACACCTGCACCCGCAGTCGCATACTCGCCCGTGCCTCCCTCTGCCCGAGCGCTGATCTCAATTCCATCTGACGCCGCCTCTGCTGCTCTCGTTGCACCCCTCGCGCTCGCACCACCGCCTCATGGTAACAATTTGACTGAGCTGAGCAAGTTCAATGTTTCCTTTAATCCATTGATATCATTTTTTTTTTAACGACCGTCCTTGTCTAGGTGTCAAGAGTTAATGGCTTATTGAGAAGTGTTAACCAAGGAAGGGGATTCCTTTGTCTATCTGGTTGAATTTTTCTGGTTACAAGCTAGCATCTTAAAACAATATAGAGAAGGGGCAAGAAGATGTATGAAAATGGCCTCATCCTTGTCTAGAACATGTTCAAGTCTTGTTGGAATAGCATAATGGATGCTGGCGAATTGCTTCATTTCTGAGTTAATTGGTACGTGGTTGAACTATTACTTGTTATTCATTCCTTAATGATGAAATAACTACTATTGTCATTATCCATCTTTCTTTTTTATTTGTGTGATTCTTGCAAAAAAGTGACCAATGAGTTTTTTCTGCGGTCCACACATCAGAAAACAATAAAGAAACAAAAGCAAATGCATCAGCAACTTGAAGAGGCCATTGCATTACATTCTCTTTTTCTCTTTCATCCATATATGAGAATTGAATACTAAATTCGACACAAGCACCAATATGGTTGCTTGGCAGGTTGCACGTGTTTTATATCTGGGTGTGGTGATGCTCTTCCATTTGATAAACATCTATGTTCAGAGAATATATGGTGATCCAGCTATGAGTTACATGTCATTGTTTGCTACTAAGAGCTTTAGTGCTGTGAAAATCCCTTGTTTCCTTTTCCATGATGTCTCTTGCATGTACATTACTTTAATTTCACATAGAAAGGATGAAGATGACAACATTCTTCCTAACTGTTCACCATCTGTTGGGGTGGTTTCCTTGTTGGGTTATTTATCTGAGGTGTTTGTCAGAGGTGGCATAGACTATAAACTTTACTCATTTGCTAAATGTCAATTAAATTTAACAGCTTGGGGGCCATCATTCCAAGGAAGACTTTGCAGTGAGAGGCAAAGAGCCCAAAGATGAGGTTCAGATTTATACGTGGAAAGATGCTACTTTGCACGAGTTGACGGACCTGGTATGTGTATCTGTTGCATAGTAATTTAATTATGAATTAAGTTGATTGGTAACTTTTGACGTCATAAAACATGACTCAAACGCAACAGAAATAAAAAAAATTAAATGGGAACTCAACGAAAACAGAAGAATAGAATTACATGACATTAATTAGTGGCTTCATTGGTGAGATGCAAATTTTGCATAATCTTAGTTGTCTTACACAAGAGAAAGTATCCATCTTTTTCAGGTCAATAAATTTTGCATAATCTTAGTTTTCTTTGGAATGTTGGTGAGAAAGGAACTTGATGTCGTTGATGCTCGTGTTTTGCCACCACCAATGGTAAGTTATTGCACATCTTTCTTGTGAGAAAACGAATGCCTCGAGTTGTTGCATTCTATTTTTTTCTGATTTCAGCAGTTGATGTATGCCATTGTTGGCATTGTTGCAGCTTAAATATCATGGAAGTGGTCGAGATGCGATGATTGGTCCGTTGATGGGGCAGTGGAATACGATCAATTCTTCTTTTTGCCTTTTCTTTACAGCAAATGATCAATGGAGGTAGAGTGGATACCTGTGATGTGATGAAATACTCTCTTTCTTTTCCTTTTCTAGTGATTTTATGAGGTACAAATTATTTGCTACAACGGTAGATGTGCTTATGCTGATCGATATGAGTGTTAAACGCTTTATTTTAAATATGAGTGTTGTATATTAATTTTTGCAAAACATGTTCCAATATAAACAAGGTTGACCCTGTTCCCGGACCGGAAAAACAGGGTGGGTCGAGAACATGGTCCAATGTAAACAGGGTCGGTAACAGGGTCCAAAAAAAGAGAACCAGTTATAACAGGATCGGGAACAGAGTCCAGGTCTAGACCCTACCCACTCTGGACCCGATCACCCCTACTACCAATTGTTCAATTTCTTTTGGCAATCGTCGAATTTTAGAGTTCACAAAGCTGAGAATATGTAGCCATTTTAGCTCGCCAATCATGGCTACATTGTCTAACGAACAACCATCAAGACACAAAGTACGTAAATTCTCCAAAAATTGAAACGGCGAAGGTGAATGACTGAGACATACCTGAGAAAGATGTAAGACCATAAGTTTTTTCATAGAGTTGAAATATGAATTTGAGACCTTGAGAGATTCATTATTTGTGAACAATAAAAAGATCTGCATTTCGGGGCAATCTAACTCTTCGGGAAGCTCCTTCATGTTAACATAGGGAAAGCATACTGCCGTACAAATTTTGAGCTTGTCCTTTGGCAACTCTATCACCGACTTATCATTATCTTTCAACACAAGAAAAGGGTCATCTCTTGAAGCGAACATGGCAACAAATCCACGAACCAAGTCATGTACTTTGAAACCGTCAACATCTTCATCGTCTTTTAACAAAAAAGAGGAGGCTTTCAGGGTTCGGACAAGTGAGCTCATCCTATCTCTAACTTCTTGCAAGCTCATATCTCCTCGAAATAACCTTGAACCCACACCATACCTCACCAAGTTTTCAAGAGAGGGCTTAGGGACACCATACACAACACAAAGTCGTAATAGCAACTTCGCCGCCTTGCCATCCTCCCCTTTGAAAGGATCATAACTCAACTGCAGCATCTCATTTATGATCGTTCTGATTCCTCTGTCTGTAGACCTCTCGAGTTGTCTCAAAACTTCCATCCATTCAGGAAAATCGGCGTCTCTAAAAATATTCGTCATTGCAATTATGAGGAAAGGCAAACCTGCACATTTGTGGAGTGCTTCATCCACCAAGGATTTGAACGGGTCTTCATGAACTTTGTCTCCCACCGTTCTCTCAAACAATCTTTTTGCCTCTTCCTCCTTCAGTTCATCAAGGGGGAAGTCCCTATCGCAGACCATTTCCCTTCGCAAAACAGCTCGAAATCTTGACGTCAGCAACAACTTGCATCCTATGACTTTGTTGCCATGTCCGCAAGGAATGCCCACTGATTTCAAGTTAAGCCCCTTCCACAAGTTGTCCAGTATTATGAGGACCTTCTTTTTTGCCTTCTCTTCATTTTCCAACCTCTCGTGCAAAAGCCTGGCTCGCACGCTGACAATGTCTTCGTTCTTTATGTCCAGGCCCAAGGCGTGCGCAATCTCTCCTTGAATCCTCTTGATGTCTTCATTTTGCGACACGTCAGCCTTAGTGACCCAATCGAACGACTTCTTTTCTACTATTCTCCTTTCAACATCCACCAAAAGGGTGGACTTGCCGACCCCGCCCATCCCGTAAACCCCGACCACGCTATTGCTATCATCGGCAAGAGCGTCCATGATGTCCCGAATGATAGAAGCTCTGGATTCGAAGACACGATTGCCCTTGGCCGGAGTTTGAGCAGAACGTTCCCTGGAGCAGGATTGCCGGGGGCGATGTCGTTCAATTCCTTGAATTCCCTGCATTTTTAGTGAGTCGCTGAATGACCTCAATCTTGTCCTTGGCCTTCCTGCTGAATTGATAGCGACACTTGGGATCAGGAAGAGTTTCATAGCAGCAAGTCTTGCTCGCCTCTTGGAAGTCGTGCAACAGGTCTCGCGCCTCCTTCAAGGCCTTCTCAGCACTTGCATGCGACTCCCTGACGTGATCGTAGACATTCCGAAGATTGTTTCTGGCCTCTTCAGCGAGATGGTGGAGTCTATCAACCTCGTGCGCAAGCTCCTCGACTTCCTTTTGAAGATCTTGGGCGTGCCTCTTGGAGTAGATCACGTATCCGAATTGACGTTTGATGGGCACAAGTACCCACTTGAAGACATGCCACGCAATATCAATAGCATCAGCGATCGACATTTCTCTTTTTTCTTTTTCTTTTTTCTTTTTTTGAGAAAGAAAGGGCGAGAAAATAGGGAGACAGAGAGAGAAGACGATGGAAAAGAGAAGCAGATACCGAAGAAAAAGAGAAGGAAGAAGAACGGCTGTGCGAGGTGAGAGATGAAAGAAGGCTGAGAGATTTGAGCGCAAACAAGGATGGAGGAAGGAGAGGGAAAGAGCAATCAATTTAAGTATAAAAGAGCTCGGTAACTCAACCATGGTCAAGGCCTTAACTAGACATTAGTTGATTCCTTGGGTAGCTGAATCCTTGATAGCATATTGCTCCGAGTGGAAAGTGGCAAAAGATAAAAATTAAATAAGGCCGTTCCGCTCGCCTCAATCAAGACAAGAAAAAGATGGCGGACTTATGAACAGTCGAGGTAACAGAAATGGATGATTTTCTGCATTTTATTATTTTTTTAGTTGACCGGTCACCATCACCCATGTTTGAGCCTCCCCCGGTAATGCACAAATTGAATTTTCATTTTGTTCGAATGCTCAGATTGATTACGCATGAGAAAATTGCAAAAGCAACGAAAGCTGTCAATATTAACAAAAGACCAGCTGTCAATATTAAAAAAAAAAAAAAAGATCTGACTTGAATCCTCACCCACGTGACATGTAGTTTTGCCTAGAAGTACCAATTTGGGATGTAAATCAATTTCTTAACTCAATTTTAATGGAGAAATTATCTAATTGATCTTAAAAATTTTAATTTTACTAATTTAATCATAAATATCTACATAAATTCTTTTGTAATCCTTATGATTAATAGGGGCCGAAAATCTTTGATGTAGCACTAGTGATTATTAGTCGTCCTATGTTGATGGTGAGTGACATAATTTGTTCAATTTTATTCAAATGACATGTTTTTGTTTTTTTTTCTTTTTTTTCTTTTCAATTTCTTAAAAAGGTCAATACCTTAAAAAAATCATAAACTGGTACACTTGTGACAAATTTACCCCAAACTATTTTTTTGACCATGAAAAATCCAAAACTAATACATGTGTGACAAATTTATCCTGACTGATCATAAAAAAAAAACCATAAACTAATATATTTATGACAAATTTACTCCAAACTAATTTATTCAACCGCAAAAAACCCCAAACTGGATAATTTGTGACAAATATACCCTTCGTAAAATTAGATTAATACAACAAAAAATTACAAAAATTATAAACTGTGACAAACGAAACGTAAAATCCCAAATTGGTATACTAGTCAACTGTCACGTGTTATTTAACTTAATAATTTGACAGTAAAATTTAACGAATACTAACAGCGGATAAATTTGTCACAAGTGTACCAGTTTGGAGTAAATTTGTCAAACGTATACCAGTTTAGGGTTTTTGGTGGTCAAAAAAATAATTTGAGGTAAATTTATCACAGGTATACCAGTTTGGGGTTTTTCAGGGTATTAATCCTTCTTAAAATGTTCTTAATTCGCTTTTCTTCCCTGGAAGCCCTAGCTTTTTGTTGTTTTTAGAAGATGTTGCAGCCACCATCGCTGCCACCGCCGTCACAAACAACTCGACCATCACCGTCAAGATCAAACTTGGCCATCGCCACTGCGACCACCATCATACAAAAGCCGCCATCGCGTCTCTCTCTCTCTCTCTCTCTGGTCGACCTCCATTAATGGAGCTCACCTCCTGAGATCGAGGTGTGACACCTCACTTAAGGTTGCGCGCATCACATATGAGATCGCGCAATGCAGATCTGAGCTCGCTCGAGTGCTTTCATTAATGGAGGTTGACGGTGACGGACAGATGAGGATGATGATGAAGCACCGAATTAGCGCATTTAGGAAGGTAATGTTTTAGCTGGCGTAGCTCGTCCATGCGTGCCAAATGATGCCGCGTCTCTCCTTCAAACCCTCTTCATCTTCACAACCCAATTCGCCTGTGGAGCAGGACCTAGATTCCCATCCACCGCCCTCGCTGGGAAAGTCTCTTCTACTCCTTGTTTGAAGGATGAGTTCACCTCGCGCTCAATGTGTTTGCGACAATGCATCAACGACCTTGGAGGTGCAATGACTTTGCCAAGCGGCACGCCAGAATCGAGCCAGGCGGTCTCGGCCACCGTCAATCTCAGTCTAGAGTACACTCTCGCTCCTCAAACAATTCTTATAACGAGATTTGCTCTGCGATTCTCGTTCTTGAATGCGGTCAGGGCAAGCAGGAAGTGCATTCTCAAGAGCAAGATTGCTGCGAGCATGAACTGATTTTGACGGCGGTGGTAGCTTGCGGCAAATAATTAATATGACTAGAAAGAGATTTGGATACTAATGTGCAGCATGCTGAGCCATTCGGATAACTACTACGTGCAAGTTTCTCTAAAAACCATGGCTTAATCCAGCGTAGCATAATATAATTTGATAAAATGATGGGTCAAATTAGCTTCCGAACCCTTTTTTCCTCGTGTTCCAAAAATTACATCTTTGGCATAACGTTGCTAAAACCCGCTATGCTCCACTTTCTAAATCCTAGAAGAGAATGAAAAAGTGTATCACCCGTGATGGCAGCGTAGTTGGTTGAGCATTTGTTCCTTTCGCGAGAGGTCCAATGTTTGACTCTCTGTGTCGTCTGCCTTATTGGAAAGGAACCCACGACTTACCCGACAGGCAAGGGTGGTAGTGACTCTACCCTTGCTAGGCTACCGGCTTACGGGGGTTTCCTGGGTTACTAAAAAAAAAAAAAAAGTGACTGAACTCGAGATCTAATCCGAATAGGATAAGCTCGCCCTTGGGGTCTAACTCCAGATTTATTGGAATTAAGGGGCTCCAATAATGTGTATTATTTTAAATAAAGGGTGATGGAAAGAAATATATGATGAGTGTTTATACCTAAGCATTATTTTATTTTATTTTCCCAGTAAGTCAGATTTTGGTGATAGAAAACACAACAATTTTTTGCTGGAATTATTGATAATCAGATCTAGTGCCAGAGATTCCATAATTTAGAACCTTAGCAAAGAACCAAATCACGAGCAAGAAAGAGGAGACGGTTGTAGACTATGGAGCTTATTTGGAATTAATAAGACACAAGTCAATTTCTCGAGTACATAAATTAGAAATGGATGATTTTCTGCAGTATTGCTGTTTCACACGACTAGTCATCCTCGCCAATGTCCATGTCTCCATCCCTTCCTGCACCGCTGATGGACAGACATTGATGAGGTATACATCCTTTTGTCCTTTCCCACTGCAAATGGTCCTTTTCTCCTTTCCCAGCGCCAATGTACTGGTCCTAATCCATCCTTTCACTCTTTCCTCCGCAGTTAACGGACAAAACATTGATGAGGAGCCGGCGCTGAACCCACTTCCTGTGCAGGTCATTGAAACCATTTTAAATATAGAAGTAACATTAGAATCAAGCAACAGGAAAAAAAAAAAATTGAAAGTTTAAAGGTCAAAATGATACATGGATTGAAATAGTTTTAAAAAGTAATATAGCCATGTTGTTGTTTTATATATTGAATAGCAATTTTTTGTAATGTTTTATCTATTGAAATCATAGACTTGGGTTAACTTAGATCTGTTTATCCAATTAAGGATTTGACCGTTAGTTGAAAACTTTTACAGATTTGTAGACAAAAGACCCCTCAAATCATCCCCTTAAGTGAAAAAAAGAACAAATAAACTCAATTCTTAAGGAAACTGAAGTTACTTAAATTTTTTGTCAACCATAATCATTAGATTAGAATGTCAAATTACTCCTGATTTTGTGTGTCTTAAATTTCTATCCGAAAAAGTTATGACTAAAAAAAAAAATATTAAAGTCATCAGGTACTTTCTCTTTGTGATTAAATTGATAACGACCTTTTGCATTTATAAGTATTAAAGCATTTAAAAAATTACCACATAAAGCAAGCATTTTTTCTATAACCAAGGATACAGAAATGGAGACTTGTCTACCTAGTAATTCATGAAATATCCTGCAAACCCCGTGAAATGGTTAAGATTAGGCTTTTGGCTAGCAAAAATGGCTCTACCCCGCAGCAGTTTACATGTACTTTGTGGGATTCAAAGCGGTCATATCTTTGTTTTTGAACTAGAAATTCCTAACAACTCAATCAAATTGCACTAATTTTTTTTTTGGTTAAGCATAATATTTTTATTGTAAATAATTTGTATTTTGCATTATGTATCTATTTTTTTAAAATGACATTGCTAACATTAATTTATCATCTTGTTGATATTCAATAATTGCAATAAAAAGATGTTAAGTAAGTATAATCTTTTATTGGAAAAAATAATTGTGTTTTGCATCTTGAATAATTTCTTAAGAAAAGACAATATCTAGTTTTTTTTTTTTTTGGTCGGTAAAGACAATATCTAGTTAAACGGTATGGTTTTGCTTCTTTTGGCGGATTTTCATAAATTTGACATGGATGGAAAGTCTACGGGGGATGTTTGTAAATAGAGCCAATCACAAATTTACAATATTTTAACGATTAGGGACTAAGGGTGAACAATTGGGCCGGTTCAACAGAGTACCGAATTGAGCTGATTTTTTTTTTTTTGGTCGAAAGTAGAACTTGAATTATAACTTCGGAACCTTACAACCAGACGCTAAGACCTACAAATTTGAGTTCGATTCCCTATTCCTAGCCTTGAACTAGTCAGTTCTTCTTAGGAAGACCGATTCCCAGCTAGGACGGTTTCTAACTAGTTTCAAGGCTGGTTTTCAAGCAGAATCGATTTCAAGACCGGTTATCTTTTAGAACTAGCTTTGAATTGGTTCAAAATCAAACCCTATAAGTCTTTTAGCAGAGAACTTTTGCAAAAAAAAAAAATAATAATAAGGTTGAACATTACAACATAAACATGCATTATGGTGTCCAAATTGAGAACTTTTGCAAAAATATTGAATATGAAAGAACAATTTAATAAAAAATGAAATAGAAAAAAAAAGTAGGCCAGTTCTTGAGCCATCCTTGGAACTCATTGATTCAATAATACAAAAATAATTTTTTGACTACCAAAAATTTCAAATCGGTATATTTATGACAAATATACATTTTGTTAAAATGGATTAATATTACAAAAAATATAAAACGGGTATAACTGTGACAAATGAAGAGTAAAATCTCAAATTTGTACATCAGTCAATTGACACATATCATCCAATTTAGCAATTTAATAGTAAAATTTTAAAAAAACTAATATAAAATAAATTTATCATAAATATATCAATTTGAGTTAAATTATTTAAGATATAGTTTTTCGCGGTATTAATTATTTTTTTTATGAAAATTGAAGCCTTCTTGGAATAAAGGGTCTCTAACGATGAGTGTCCTTTATAATAAAGGGTGATGGAAGGGATGTTGAAGCGATGTGGAGAGAGCGTCTGAGCAATAGGCAGGTGGGTGTGTGGTGAATCATTTACGGAGGACAAAAGCTGCTAGTTGGCGACCTTCAATTTGCAAAAAAAAAAAAAAAAATTACACTCAAATCAAAAACATCCTCTCATCTTGTCGAGTTTCCTCTCTATCTGCCGGGTAGAGTTCTTCTTCTCTGTTAAAACCCTTTTCTTCCTCAGTTTCGAGCATCTTACCGTAGCCATGCGAATTACAATTCTTCATCATCTTCCTCTCTCCTTTTACTTCCCAGGATCTAATCAGCTAACCCATAGTCATCTCCTCCACCTTCTATCCCGTCAGTGTTTCTTCTACTGATTTTCTTTCCTCCACCCTTGTGGTTTTCCCGTTTTCCCTTTTGCATGTCGACATTTTCTATGTTCACGACCTTCATCTGTTAACGCGATGCCACCTATCGTAAATGGCTTGCGAAGATGATCCCGATGCATCTCGAGTGGCTGCACTCTGTCAAAAATTGGGCCGATTACGTACATAAAAAGCAATTGAAGAATGGCAAGTTGAACCCGCACCTGATGCAGTCGAGGAGTGTAAGTTGATGTTAATTAGTAAAGTTCCCTCCAACCCTTCCTTCAATTTCCAAGCTTTCCAATCGGTCTTGAAGAGGGCATGGAGGTTCGACCAAGTGGACATCCTGCAGAGAGAAGCGGGAATTTATTTAGCAAAATTTAGGTCTCAAGCTAAAAAACAGAGAATCCTAGACACTGGCCCTTGGCAATTCTCGGGACATCTTATAAATTTTAAACCTTGGGTAGCCAACACCCCTCTTCACTGTTATGACTTCTCTACCTGTGCATTCTGGGTTTAGGTAATCGGTCTGCCTTTAGAATGTTGTACAGATGATATGATCCGCAAGGCTGTAAGTACGGTAGGGGCTTTTTCTGCAAGTGAAGTCTGACTTTGCCACTGGTTCCACCCTGAAAGCAGGCCAAGCTAGAGTCGAGCTGGATTTATCTGAACCTTTGAAGGTAGGCAGACTAATTAAATTCAAAAATCAAACTCTGTGGTTGGAATTTCGGTATGAATGGTTACCTCATTACTGTTACTCTAGTGGATGATTGGGCCATTATACTGACTCTTGCCCCACAATCCCTTTTGAGGAGAATATGATCATAGATGCTGGGAAAACTCCTTACGGCCCTTGGTTAAAAGCTAAAGTTCAGCAGTACAACCCTTACTGGAAGCTTTACTATGAACAATCAATTATGGAGGAAAGGGAGGAAACCATACCTGAAACGCCTCCCACCGATGTTCACCCTCTCCCTCTTCTACTACCACCTATCCCCAAAACAACTGCTTCTCCACAAAAGGCTACTCCCACCAAACCACAGGCTGGTACTGATATCTTGGGCTTAGCTCCTTCGGCGCAACATAATCTCACTACTGCTCTAATTCCAGCGTCAGAGAAGCTTAAAGGAGTGCAACTGCTGACATCAGCTCTTCAAGTTAAAAAAAGGCAAAAGCGTTTGTCAGAATATCAAAATAGGCCCTGCTAAGAAACCAAGACACTATACTCCATATGACTTACCTAGAGGGCAACTGGGAGCTTATGATGATTTGTTCTTATTGGATATGCCAATTGTAGAGGCGTCTGAAGATAGTTTGTGGGCGACGGTGGCTGGCCCTAAACAGCCACTAGATCAACGATGAAAATTATCAGTTGGAACTGTCAGGGTTTGGGCAATCCCCTAACAATCCAAACTTTAAAAGCCCTAATGGCTAAAGAAAAGCCTGACCTGTTATTTTTGATGGAAACGAAGAATGATGATGAAGTTCTTCTTCGCCTGAAACGTTCCTTACGTTTTTTGCATCACAAACTGTTCAGCCTAATTGGCTCTGCAGATGGCTTAGCCCTTTTTTGGAATGCTGGGTTCGCGTTGTCTGACTTCTCCTCCAATCCTCATCTTTTTGACTTTATTTGTTTGGATATCTCGGAGGCCAGATCTATGCGGATTACTTGTCTTCATGCACCTGCAGTTTTTCATGACAGTCAGCATCTTTGGCAGACCTTGCAACAGTTTGGGAGTTATAATGTCTTACCTTAGGTGTGCCTTGGCGATTTTAATGAAATTCTTCACCGTTGGGAGAAAATGGGATCTCGGCCTGCTGACTCTTACCGTCTATCTTCTTTTCGAGATGTCCTCAACGATTGTTGCTTGTTGGATCTCCCTTCTCATGGTTGTGCTTTCACTTGGTCCAATAACCGAGATGGGGATGCCTTGGTGAAGGAGCGTCTTGATCGAGCTATATGCACTACTGAATGGCGTGTCACTTTCCCGAATGCTCAAGTGCTTGCTCTCCCTGCAGTAGGATCAGATCATAGTCCACTTGTATTAGACACAAAACCCTATTTGGGTCGACGAAAGAGGCATTTTACCTTTGAAGCTTTCTAGAATCAGGATCCTGGCTGTTGCTCAGTCATTGAAACATCTTGGCACTCTGTTTTGAGGCAGGACTCTCCTCTCCCAGCCAAGCTTCGCGCGGTTGCTGCAGCCTTATCCACTTGGAGTCGCCAGAATTTCTCCCACAACAGGCAACAGGCAATGGAATTAGAGCACCAGTTACAAATTTTGACAAATCAGCACCCTACTTTATTGAATCAATCTCGGCAACAAATTTTAAAACAGAACTTCAGAAAGTATGGCAGAGGGAAGAGCAATTTTGGGCGATGCGATCTAGGATAAACTGGTTAAAGTGGGGAGACCGCAATACTAGATTCTTTCATGCTACCACAATTCAAAGAAGACAACGTAATCATATTACCATATTGAGGGATGAACATCAGCAATGGGTTCGGGATCCTGGAAAGATCAAAGAAATGACTACTAATTATTTCTCACAGCTCTATACCACTTCAGGTCCTCGCTGTTATGCACAGATTTTACAACAATGTCCACAGGTGGTTAATGCAGAAATGAATGCAACACTCCTCGCTCAGCCCACACTCGAAGAAGTTAAAGTGGCTACATTTCAATTAGGTGCTTCAAAAGCACCAGGCCCGAATGGTTTAAATGGAATATTTTATCAATCTCATTGGGAAGTTCTTAAAGTGGACATTCATAGAGCAGTTCAGCAATTCTTTAATTCTGGATCATTACCTTTACCTTTAAATAGAACTGCAATCACTATAATAGCCAAAACCCCAAACCCAGAAAGCTTGGATCAGTATCGTCCTATTAGCTTGTGCAACTATGCCTATAAGATTTTCTCTAAAGTGCTAGCTAATAATTAAAACCCCCGCTGCCTACGCTAATTACTGAGGAACAAAGTGCTTTTGTTGCTGGAAGACAGATTTAGGACAATGTTCTCATCGTACAGGAAGTCATTCATCAGCTTAAGACCAGAAAAAGGAAGCGTCATTTTCAAGCGGTTCTCAAGTTAGATATGTAGAAAGTTTATGACTGTGTCAAATGGGATTTTCTTCAAGATTATTTACTTCGATTAGGCTTTCATTCTCATTGGGTCCACCTAATTATGCAGTGCATCTCAATTACATCTTTGTTTGTCAAAATGAACGGTGAGTATTTACCGAGTTTTCATCCCACTCGAGGGCTTAGGCAGGGTGATCCCTTATCCCCTTACTTGTTTATTCTCATAGCCAATCTCTTATCCTTCCTAATTAGGAATGCTATGGATATGGGCTTACTCAAAGGCATTAAGTTGAATCATCGGTGTCCTACTTTATCACATTTATTTTTCGCTGATGATGCTATGTTCTTTCTTGATGGTACCTTGATGGAGTGTCAGAACCTATCTAATATTTTTAACCAGTATTGCCTAGCTTCTGGACAAACTATCAATCGAAATAAATCTGGAATTTTCTTTAGTCCATCTTGTCCTATCTCTCTCCAGGAAAATTTGGCTCGTGAATTAAGGGTACTTGTTTTACAGAGATGTGGGAAGTATTTAGGGATACCTACTGATTGGGGAAGATCTAAAAGGGATATGTTTTCTTGGCTGTTGAGTAGAGTTCAATCGAAATTAGAAGGGTGGAAGGAGAAACTAATCTCTAAGGGAGGGAAAGAAGTTCTGCTAAAGACTGTGATTCAATCTATTCCACAATATGCCATGTCTATTTTTAAGATTTCTATTTCATTATGCAAAGTTATTGAAAAGAGAATGGCTAAATTTTGGTGAAGTAATGATACAAGCAAATCTGGAATTGGCAGAGTTGGAAAGCATTACAGAATAGAAAGGAAGTAGGGGGTTTGGGCTTCAGAGATTTGATTAGTTTTAATCAAGCCATGCTCGGCAAGCAAGCATGGCGTCTTATTCATCAACCTTTATCTTTATGGGGCAAGTTTTTTAGAGGTTTATATTTTCATTCCTCCACTTTTTTTAAAGCTGTCAAGGGCTCTCGCCCATCATGGGGCTGGCAGAGTCTCTTGAGGGGGAGGGAAGCTATTTTACCAAATGTTAGTTGGTCAGTGGGAGATGGAAAATGCATCAACATTAGAGAAGACAGATGGCTCCCTATGGGCATTCTAGGTGGACCAAAAGCCCCAGAAGAACCTCTTCTAGTAGCTGATCTTATTGATCAGTCTACTAGTTCATGGAAGATAGATTTATTGCACAAAATTTTCAACTTGCCCATCATTCAACAGATCGTAGACATCCAACTCAGACCTAACTTCACTACAGATGCACTTATATGGACAGCTACTAAACAAGGCACATTTACGATCAAATCAGCATATCATGCAATTACTCAAACAAAATTAGGTATTCCAAATTTTGTTGCTTCTACATCATACCAAATTCCTACCTGGCTTTGGCGCAACCTTTGGAAGATGCCTGCAGCACCCAAAATCCATGTCTTTCTCTGGTCCATTTGCAGCAATACCTTGTCGACGAGAGACAACCTGCATCAAAGACATATATTAGAAAGCCCCCGCTGCTCACTATGTAAAAATCAGGTTCCATAAACTTTAGAACATCCGTTCTTACTCTGTTCGTGGACTAATCGGGTGTGGACACACTCCCAGATCGGGATCTCAATCATCCCCAACAATATTTAGCGTCTGGACTCGTGGATTGTGTCCACGGTAGGAGATGGAAACCGATTACCTCGACTGGCGCTTATCTCTAATGTTCTGTGGCAGATCTGGCGAGCCCGGAATGGCTTCATTTTCAGAGGAACTTTTCCTAATCCGACCCAGGTTGTAGAAGCGGCACTGACTCACACCCAGGTAGATCAGTTGTCTTCGGCCTCCTGCACGCATCAAGAGTTCTCGGTAAAAAATAAAGCTCATCTCTGGCATCCCCCACATCCCGGGGTTCTGAAGGTTAATATAGACGGATCGTATCATCAGGGAAGCAATCACGGCACTATAGCTTGTATTTGCAGGGATCATCAAGGCAGACTTACAGATGGTTTCTCCATAAGTGTTGCTGCGTTCTCTGCTATGCAGGTTGAGATCCAAGCTTTGTCCTTCTCGCTCCGACATCTTCTGCAACAGGGGCTCCAAAACGCAAATCTACTCGTGGAATCTGACAATCTCACCCTGGTGGAAACGTTGAATCGCCGGACACCTCCGCCATGGACGGATTGCGCTCTCTTCTTAGAGGCAGCCTTCCTGTTAACCCTATTCTCCAATCTATCGCTAGGGTTCTGTCGAAGGGAAGCAAACGCGGTAGCCAACTGGGCCTATAAGGCCCATAATAGAAATCGTTTGACTTGTAATTGGGCCCTTCTTACGCCCTGTCCTCTCTTGAACCTGTTAAGCGCGGATGCTATAGCAGCTGGTTGTATGGGTTACTCGTATTAATACAATATGGGTTTCCGTTTAAAAAAAAAAAAAGAGTCGACGATTGTTGTATTGATCGAGAAAATGGAGAGCGGTCATTTTTTAGGGTTAATACCCTGAAAAACCCCAAACTGATACACTTGTGACAAATTTACCCCAAACTATTTTTTTGACCATGAAAAACCCCAAACTGATAAGCCTGTGACAAATTTACCCCGACTGACTATAAAAAAACCATAAATTGGTACATTTATGACAAATTTAGCCCAAACTAATTTATTCGACTGCAAAAAACCCTAAACTGGTAAATTTATGACTAATATACCCTCTGCTAAATTAGATTAATACCACAAAAAAATCACAAAAATTATAAACTGTAACAAACGAAGCGTAAAATCCTAAATTAGTATACCAGTTAACTGTCACGTGCCATTTAACTTCATAATTTGAGAATAAAATTTAACGAAAACTAACATAAGATAAATTTGTCACAAGTGTACCAGTTTGGGGTAAAATTTGTCAAAGGTATACCAATTTGGGGTATTTTTGTGGTCAAAAATAATAATTTAGGGTAAATTTGTCACAAGTGTACTAGTTTAGGGTTTTTCAAGGTATTAACCCCATTTTTTATTGTTATTATTGGCCAGTGATGACTTGGAGCAATGCACTACCAAGGGTGCTTCCCAAGGAATTGACTAGCGCTTAGTTAAGGCCTTAACCAAGGTGAGATGATCGAGCTGCATAATTTATACTCATCTCCTATTTCTTTAGGTTCTAAGTCATTAAACCACTAGTACTAGTGAGGATGCTCAGCTAACAACTTTCAGTTTATCCATATTAATCTCAAGTTTTGAATATTGTGAGTCTCTTGTGACATCAAACAAAATACAACCGTTTTGAAATATATATATATAACATCTAGTAGCATGAGAAAGTCCTAATTCACTACGCTTTTAGAACAGAGAACTTCTCTTACTCAGTGCTAGCACTGTCATATTAACTAGATATTGCAAACAATCATTGAAGGGGTCACATATGTTTCAAAATTCTAATCGCACCTAGTTTTGATTTAGAGAAGCTCTACATACAAATATCGATGAAAGTATTAATAGTATGAAAGATATTAGATGCTATTTATCACAATCATGTACTAGTTACTTATAGAAATCATGTAGTTTCTTGAGTACTCTGGAAATTCCAAGGTTCCACATGTACTTTTGCCTTGGTATACAACACAAACAGCACTGTGTAAATTGATCTCTCAATTGTGACCACTTTTTTGAAAAATATTTGCGACCACTCTTTACTATCTAACGAGAGCCCTCTTCTAAAAAAATTGGCAAATAGGAACAAAAAACCATGCCCTTCATGCTCAATTTACCTTAAAAATCAAAGGAGGACGAACCCTTGTGTTACATCATAATTTGACTTTGCGCACATGGTCACCTAGCAATAAGTGAATTAAATCTTGTGGCGTCATGTGTCCAAGAAAAAGGTATTGCCATCTATGCATTGGTAATCTATTTACATTTATAAATAAACTACACTATAGATTGGTATATGGTGTCATTCGATTTTCAAACAAGCCTTTGGTAGTGTATATTGGCGTCCTTTGGTACATTGAAAAGGCAAGAGTATCTTACAAGTACATACTCTTTGGTATATGGAAAAGGACCACTAGGCACTTGGCAGAAGTTTTTCTACCAAAATCTAATCCTTGGAAGCGGGTACAATAAGATGGACTAGGGAATCTTTCATTTAATTATAATTACAATGAATCTTAAAGCATAATAGGAAAGAAAAAAAAAGGCCTCAAAAAGTACAAAGAAACAAAAAACAAAGGGGGGCTCGACAAACAACAAAAAGTTTAAGCAAATTGTTACTGAATGTCCTACTTAGTAAGATGATCCACATTTCACGATTTAAAAAGGAGGTGATTCAATCTTGACGAATGGAATCACATGAAGAGCAATACCATTGGGTACCATTCACTCACTCACATGAGACGTACTCACTCACATGAGTAGACGCAGCTGTAGTAGTAGTTGAACTACAATTTCTAAACTATTTGAGAGATTCAAGGCCACTCAATACTTTAATATGTTCGTTGTGTGAGTTTAAGACTATATTTTTCATATATTATTCTAAATGTTAGTTGTCACGCCCCGATCCTCGGGCACGCACACATCCTTCTACCTTGGTCGATTTTAATATGCGATATCCCAGGACTAGTATCGCTGACCCTTTCATTTATTAAGCACATGCGGAAACAGTTAAAATCCCCAGACAATAAAACGATGGGATAGAAAAGCAGGGCCATATTTTTCATATTGAAATTTATAACCAAACTTTTATACAATCCATAAACCACTTCGAAACTAATCACATCAAAATGGATTCTCAAAAGAAGACAGGAACTTAGACAAACTAGGCCGTACTCAAGGCCCCTCTCAGAATTGCCTTCTTCCTCCAAAATCTTTTCCTTAAGATTCACCTCCGAGTCTTCCTTCTCGGATTCCTCCTTCTCAGCTCTTCAGCGGGGTCCTGAAATGGTTTCCCCAAACTGGGATGAGACTACGTCTCAGCGAGTTCTACCCCACTAAGCCCGATTAGATAAACTATTATACTAAAGGCTGCCTAAATACGCACAGGGCAGAGGACTTACCTTGGCCTCAGATCCCACCTGCAAGTTAGTACAATTCATGATAGGCACCCAAGCAATCATATCACCGATTGAAGCATCGATCAAATCGACCTAGTCGATTATATTCCAACAAGACCACTCACGGTCATTTCCATTCAGGCAATCAATTCACCACATCAAATCAAAGCATCGACCTAGTCGATTACATGCCAAACAAATCGATCCCCACTGTGGGATATTTAAAAGCTAGGCCACGTGCATTCTCCAGGATGACCTTCCAAGTCTCCGAGTCCACGTGCCTCAAACCTCGGACCCACGTTTATTCTCTAAGGCGACCTCTTCGCCAAGGTGGTACATCAAGCCACCGAGCCACGTGTCCTTTTTACGATGCCCGGGCCCACGTGCATTCTCTAAGGTGCTATCTCACCAAGGTGATGCATCAATTCACCGAGCCACGTGCCCTTTTAGATGCCATTCCGGAATGCTGGACCCACGTGCATTCTCTAAGGTACTCGCTTACCAAAGTGACGCATCAGATCACCGAGCCACGTGTCCTTTTAGATGCCAAATCCTGTCACCGAGCCACGTGCATTCTCAAGGACGACATACCGAGTCTCCGAGCCACGTGCATTCTCTCAGGCGACCTTTTCGCCAAGGTGACATATTCAACCACTGAACTCACGTGCATTCTCAAGGTGACATTCCAATTCACCAAGCCACGTGTCATCTTTGCAGTGGTTACCAATTTACTTCCAATATCGACAACCAATGCCCAACGATTTCTCAATCAATTAATTAAATCAACTCAACAAAGCATTATAAATGCTGAATAACATACTTGGCCATTTACCGATCAACGACTCAATCACAATCAATTCCAATCAATTTAGGGTAAATCCCTAAAATATCACAATTTAATCAATTCCATACAACGTAGAGCTCAAATAAATAAACGAACTGCGCCACGACGATCAGCACGAGATTTCGGTCGTCGGCCATCAACCTCTTAATTTCTGAAAAAAAAAATTAATTAAATAATTAATTTTGAAAATTAAATAATTATTATTAAAAATTCAATTTAGCTCAAAATAAAGCCCGATTAAATAAACGGACTTCACCATGCTCATCAGCATAATTTTCCAGTTCCAGATCATCTCAGTTGAATTTTCGGAAAATAAATAAATAATTAATTAATTCCGAATATTAAATAATTAATATTAAAAATCCCATTTAGCTCAAATTAAAGCCCGATTAAATAAACGGACTTCACCACAGTCATCAGCACAATATTCCAGTTCCGAACCATCTCCCTTGAATTTTCGGAAAATAAATAATTATTTAATTAAATTTCGAAAATTAATATTTAAATACTAAAATATCCACTTAGGCCCGAAAAGCCTAATTGGAGCCCACTAAGGGTCGGGAAGAATCCCGAGACACCTCCAATAATTAGTAGACCAAGTCTACTTGCTAATTACACAATCAATTTATCTAAATCACATCACAATTAACTAATAATTGCTAATTTATTCTAATCTAACAACCTAACCATAATTAATTAAATCTAAACCAGCTTAAAGCATAATTAGCCACTAATCATGGATTAGTGAGATTACTCACCAAATCGCGCGCAAATCGGATCAATCCGACGGCGGCGACGCGAGGAACGATTCTTCCCAAAGCACGGCTCGGGTTCGGGGCCCGGAAACGGCCCAAAACGACCTTGAACAGTGCTGGAAACCCATTTTTCCAGTCACTGTTCTTGGCTGGACGAAGCTCGTCCGGCGGCTAGGGCGGCAAGGGGAGGCCGGCGAAGGGCGAGGGGGACGCCTGGGGAGGTCCGGCGAGGTTGGGCGGTGGCCGGAGGTGGCTGGTCGGAGCAGAACCGAGCTGGACAGAGGCTGGTTCGCTCGGGGGAAGCGCTGCGGCGAGTGACGGACGGCGGGACGGCGGGCGCACGGGCGGGCGGCTGTCGCGGGCGTGCGAGCGGTGGTGCGGCGGCGGGACGGGCAGCGACGACGAGCTGTAGCTTCTGCTCCGGTCTCTTGCAACTTCTGGTTCGTTCGCTTGCTTTGAGAAGAAGGAAGAAGAAAGTGACGAGAGAGAGAGGATGAGAGAGAGAGAGAGAGAAAGAGATTTGACCGGTCAAAGAGATAAGAAGGAGGAGAAGAAGCCAATTTAAAATTGGCAAAAGAAGTGTTCGGTGGGGGTAGCACAAAGGGGAGGAGAAGAGAGAGAGAAAAGAGAGAAGAGAAAAAGAAAAGAAAAAGAATAATGCTATTCTAATTTAAGAATAATGCTATTCTAATTTTTCTTTTCTCTTTTCATTTCCCTTTCTATTTTCTTCCGGTCTTCAAATCTTCCTCCGATAATTTTTTTCTTGAAATTTCGTACTTGGCAATAAGTCAATAGACGATGAGACGGTCCTAAAAATGAATTGTGACACATCCGAATATTCGATTCCCAAAACCGAATTAAATTTCATGATTAAAATCGACCGAACGTGATTTTAGTCCAATCCAACCAATTAGGTAGCTTTTAGGGATTTTACCATGGATATATCCCTTAATGGCTTCACCCAATAGGTTAGTTAACTCGTGAGTGATCAGTTCAGAGAAAAAGGACCATAGGCACGTCGACGAAATGCACATTTCATTTTATCGAAACGGGATCGAATTTCAGGATGTCACATTAGTTTTAACCTATGGTGCCTTTGTACATACTTCAAGTCAATTACTTAAATTTTTAATTGAAGGTGTTAAATACATTTGAAATCCTGATTGTCACTTTGTGTTGACTGCCACGAGCCCCCACATACCCATATCGATGAGAATATTAATATTGTGAGAAAGATTAAAGATGCTACTTATCACCTGCGAGTGTGGATGTAACCTGTCCTTCTACATTTATTCTCTTAATTACATCTTGTTATATAAATTATGACAGACTACAAAAAATACTTATTAAACATTCGTTTTGAAATGAAGAAATATTGACGATCTCATACTTTGACCTTGCTATGACAAAAATTGGTGTGAAATCAAATAGAGTGTGAGATATTGTACAGAAATTACGATAAAGGTCCAATAAAGTATAGCTTTAAAGTCGACGTTGCTGTAAAAATACGCTTTCGAATATTAATGTATACTACTGAGAAACCAACGACCAATTCAACCTCGCATTTTTACAAGAGAACTCACCTGTGTGTGTGTGTGTGTGTGTCTCTCTCTCTCTCTCTCTCTCTCTCTCTCTCTCTCTCTCTCTCAATCTATAAAGATTCTAAAGTAATCAGCAATTCTCTTACCTTCTAATTTCTGATTCAAAATAATTGTCAAATATTCCATCAAATTCTAATATTTTCTTAAGAAATAGTGCAGAATGCAAAATACACTTATTCTTCTCAATAAAACAAAAATCATACTTACTTATTCTTAAGATGTATCTATCTTGCAATTATTGAATATAAAAAGTAATATGATAATTGGATTTTTTTTTTTTTGGTAAGGTATGATAATTGTATGTTAACGTTGTCATTTTCTTGAGAAAGGATACACAATGCAAAATTAACTTGTTTATGATAAAAAAAATATATGCTTACTTAATCTTAGGGTTGGGATGTTGTAGAATTTCCAACTTAATAGTTAGAGATTGCTCGTTTGAAAAAAAAAAAAAAAACAAACTACGTGCGAATTAATCAAAACACCTTTTCAAGTTCAAGACCTGAACTTAACCTGCACATGAGGCTTAGATGATATGCACTTTTTCCTCATTAACTAGGTAGTTATTATGCAAAATATCTTTATCAACTTAATTATAAAGACAACAGCCCTCATGGTATTTAATTAGTCATAACAATTTTTTTGTTAGAAATTCAACATAACCATTTTCAAATAGTCATAACAAACATACAGGTTTAGAAATAATTTGACATTTCTTTTACTTGCAAATTGTGTTTTTCTTGTTCAACTTAAAGGGATGATTTGAGGGGCTTTATGTCAAAAACTGTGAAAGTTTGAAAGCTAATACATGAAAGGTCAAGACTTATTTTCAAGTAATGGACAGCATTAATTAGATATAAGGTGTAAGTTAGCCCAAGTCTTAATATGTCAATAAGTAGAACATTAACAAAAGTTGCTATTCAATATATAGAACCAAAAACACAGCCATTTTATGTTTAAGAGCTGTTTGGATCTTTATACCAATTCTAAAATTAAACTTCAATTTTTTTTTTCTTGTTCACTTAGCTTAAATATAATGTTACTTCTATGATTTCATTGACCTGCGCAAGGAGGGCGTTTAGAATTATCACCTCCCTATGTTTGTCCATTAACGATGGAGAAATGGGTGTGGAGACTCAGACGTTGGAAATGGTGACTGTCAAGTAAAGGAACAATAAGACAATTGCTACATAATCTAGCGAATCATATTACTACTACCATCCTCAACTTCCAATTAAATAGTATTGGGAGGCACCAAAAAGAGATCTTCCCCGTTATAGTCGTAATATATTATTTGCTCATTTCACTAAAATCAAATGAATATGATGCAAATCCACAAAGATCAACGTAGAGTTGAGTTACTAAACTTATTTCAGATGGTTTTAAAAATTTTAAGTGACTAATACACAACCTGTCACATTAAAATTTGGAAAATGGATTTGTATGCATATTGCCACCTCTAGATATACATGTCATGTAAATGTGGATGATCTTGCCTGTTTGTTCTCTTTAAGTATATTTGTTATGTCGATAATGACAGATTGTATAAAGTACATAGTACATGCGCACAATATAAAGTCGAATCACTTTATTAGTTACTCCTCGTTTGAAGGTGTCATAAGCATTTGAAATGCTAATCGTCACCCTGTGCTGATTCCCACAAGCCCCTTCATACAAATACCGATGGAATTATTAATGCTCTGGAATAGGTGAAAGATGCTACTTATCACGTGCGGATGTGGGTGTGACCTGTCCTTTTCCATTTGTTCTCTTAATTACATTATGTCATATGAACAAGCAATAATCCAAGTCGAATTTTTTTCTTACTTTAGCAACCAATAAGTCATTTTTCTGGGATAAGTGTACTAAAATTCTTGAAACTTATCATGAAAGTACATTAAGCTCTAAAATTTTCAAAAAAATACAATTAAACCCTACAACTTTTAAGTTGGTGCAATTGAGTCATTCCATTAACTCTGTCTAAGTTGATAATTGGAAAATGCTAATAATATTTAGGACTTAAATGCACTTTTTGAAAGTCTTAAGACTCAGTTATACTTTAATGATAAGTTTTAGGACTTTCAATGCATTTATCGCTTTGTTTTTTTTATTCTTTTAAGCCGATTGATCTGATTGTAATTGAAATTTAATTATGGGAAGAAATCAAGCATTCAAATCTACAATTGTGGTCTTGATTGAGAAGACTGAGAGCAGTCATTTTTTAATGTTATTTTTAGTTAGTGATGACTTGGCGCAGTGTGCTACCAAGTGTACAACTCTTCAAGAAATTGATTGGCGCTTAGTTACGGCCTTAAATAAGATGAGATGATCAAGCTACTTAATTCATACTCATCTTCGTTTATTTGTTGTGTTTGCGGCTTTGTTAAAGTTCTGAATCATTGGATCGCTAATACTAAATCTGAACTATTGAGTAACAGATATAAGGAGGATGCTCAACAAATAACTTTTAGTTTATCGAGGCTAATCACAAATTTTGAACATTGTGATTCTCGGGTGAGATTGAATGAGATACAAGTGTTTTGATATACAACATCTAGTATCTTAAGAAGTCCTAATTTACTCCACGTTTAGGACAGAGAACTTCTCTTGCTAAATGCTGGCATTGTCTTCTCAACTAGATATTGCAATTAGTCATTAAAGGTGTGATATACATTGCAAATTCTAATCGTCACCCTGTTTTGATTCAGACAAGCGCCCACATACAAATAGTATGAAAGAGATAAAAGAATCTATTTATCACAATCATGTATTAGTTAATTATCAGAATCATGTAGTTTCTTTAAGTACTCTGGAAATTCCGAGGGTCCCCATGTGCTTTTGCCTTGGTGTATGGCACAAACAGCACTTTTTGAAAGATGTCTCGATTGTCACCACTTTTTGAAAAAAATTGTGCGTCGACTCTTTACTTTCTAACAAGAGTTTCCTTCTATAAAATTGCTAGACAGGAACGAAAACCCATGCCCTTCATGCTTGATTTACAGTGTTTTTTTTGGGACTACCAAGATGTCCGTCCGTTGCTCGGGTTTAAAACTAAATTTTTTACATATTATTAAAAATGTTACTTTTAATCTATTTTGCTTTAAGGCGTGTTTGTTTCACTAAATATTTCATGATAAAAGAAAATATTATCCATAAAAATCATTTTCAAATAACACAATTAATTTTCATTTATTTGATATTTTAGGGAAAGTGATTTCTTTCTTACCAAAATGGGAAATCGTTTTACCCCAATCTAAACTTATTGGTTTTAGCCTATGAAAAACATTTTCCATAAATCAGTTAGTTTTCCATCATCCAAACATTAAAAAGTCTGAAAATAGTTTTTCGAAAACAGTTTTCTTTTAAAAAAAGGATCCATTGGTTGTACTTCAAGTTCATCATTTTTCTAAACATTTTAGATTTTAATTTTATTGTATCATGACTATTTGTCAAATTTTTAAATGCTTAATATATATAATTAATTATATAGACATTCATGTCAAAATATAGAAATATTGATGGCTCGCTATGAGTAAAATTGGGGAAAAATGTTTAAAAAGTCCTAAACCTTTTCACTTTGTACCAATTAAGTCATTTTAGGCTAATTTTGGTTGGATTTTGCTAATTGGGTTCTAGTCAGCTGACGTGGCATGATTTGCACTAACGCGGACAACTTTTAATAGTATTTTAATATTTCTGAATTTTTTGTTTTTATTTTCTTTTCCCTTTTCTTTTTTCTTTGTTCCTTCTCCTCCTCCTTCCTCCAGTCGGTCGCCAAACCTTGGCGATTGGCCAGAGGCGACGGCTGATGAGCCTTGTTGACCATCAGCGAGGCTCGCCCTCCTTGATCTAGCGAGGGTCAAGCCTTGCCGGCCATGGCTAAGGCTCGACCTCACCAACTCGCCCAGTCTTTGGTGAGGCCAGGTCAAGGTGGCCCAGTCGAGTGCGTGACTTTGCACTTGGCCGACGAGGCTTGCCTTCATCGGATTTGGTAAGGGTCAAGCCTTGTCGGCCATGGGCAAGGGCTCGAGACTCACTAGTGGCCGGCGAGAAAGTCGACCTTGACCTCGCCGACCATCGTCTCTGGCTGGTCACCAATGTTTGGTGATTGGCTGGAGAAAGGAGGAGGAGAAGGAAAAAATAAAAAATAAAAAGAAAAAGAAAAATCTAAAATATTAAAATATTATTAAAAATTGTCCACGTTAGTGCCGATTGTGCCACGTTAGTCGACCGGTGACCACTTAGCAAAATCTGGCCAAAATTAGCCAAAAATCACTGAATTAACACCAAGTGAAAATGTTTATGACTAAATTGACACAAATAAAAGGTTTAGGACTAAATTGGCACAAATATAAAAGGTTTAGGACTTTTTAAATACTTTTTCTTGTAAAATTGGCATGAAATTGAAAAAAAGCATTAGATATTGCTTAGAAGATTTAAAGTTGTGGTAAAATATACCTTGAAGACCAATGCAGACTATAGTTTAAACATGACATTGCTGTGAAAACACGCTTTGGAATATCAATCTATACTATTGATTGAGAAAACTAATGGCCAGTTCAACCTCACGTGTTTACAAGAAAATTCCATGTGAAAACTTGTATATATATATTTAGAAAGATAGTTAAGTAATCAGTGAATCTTTTACCTTCTAAATTCGATTTAAAATAATTGTCAAATATTCCATAAGTTCTCATATTTTCTTATGAAATTGTACAAAATGCAAAAGAAAGTTATTCTTTTTAATAAAAAGATAGGATAAGTATATTGGAAGTTCTAAAACTTATTACAAAAGTACAAATATCCTAAAATTTTCAAAATGTATAATTAAGTCATAAAACTTGCCATGAAAGTACAATTGAGTCATAAAACTTTTAAAAAAAATGCAATCAAGTTCAAAAACTTGTCAAACTGGTCCAATAGCTAGTGTCCATGTCAAGAATTTATAGCCTAAATTGGTCAGATGGACTGAATTGATACTAATATAAAAAATTTTATAACTAAATTAGTCTAATAGAAATGTTTAGGATTGATTGGTATCAATGCAACGGTTTTATAACTTTTTAAATATTTTTCCCCACTGAAAGGAGATCTCCCCCAAGATAGTAGTAAAAATTTATTTGCTCATATTACTAGGCTTACAACAAGTTGAACACGAGTCTGGTGCAAACCCACATAAATTCAGATGGAGTTGGCTTTGATTTTTTAATCTCATTTCAGGTTTTAAAATTTTAAGATAGGGAACCTGTTGCGCAAAAATTGAGTTCATAAAAGGATTTCGGACACATATTGTCACCTCTAGATAGAACTCCATGTCATGTGAGTCCAGCCTGTCTCTGCCCGTTTATTCTCTTTGTTAATTACATTTGTTATATGAATGTTGACAAATTGTATATGAGCAGTGATGTGATGTCGAATCATCTTATTAATTATATTTTGATTGAAAATGTCATATACATTTCAAAGTGTGATCATCTCCGTGTTGATTCCCTCAAGACCCCATATACCAATATTGATGAAAATATTGTTATTATGAAGAACACTAAAGATGCTACTCATCACGTGCATGTGTGGGTGTAATCTGTGCTTGTCCAATTGTTCTCTTAATTACATTTTGTTATATTGGTAAAGACAGACCGTAGAAAGTACTAATCAGGCAAGTGATAATCCAAGGCGAATCATTTTCTTACTTTAATAGCTTGTAATAATTTGTTCTTGATTTTTGGGCCACTTGATGGAACTGCAATCTAAAATTTATAATGAAAAGAAATCACTCTATGATTGAGAAGTAATAATTCTTTAGTCTTTATCTTTGGACAATGACTTGGAGTAGTGTGCCACTAAGTTTTCAACTTCACAAGCAATTGATTGGTGCTTAGTTAAGGGTGAGATTACCAAGCTACATAATGCATACCCATCTCCTTTCTTTTTCATGGTTTCGGTATTTGTTAAGATTCTAAATCATTTGATCACTAGTTTTGAAGAGCTAGATGGTAATGATTTGAGGTCGTAGAAATCCAAGTATAAATTTATCCTTTTCAAAGTGCTCGAGGATGAAAAGAATTGCCGGCTAACATCCTTTTCTAATATGTGATGCTAATGTGTATTACTCTTGCAATCTATTGAATTATATTATAAATACTGTACGGATGGAAAGGAAAATTCACCAAGTGGACATCAACAGCTGGTGTAATCACGACATTGTAGGTGCTAGCAATTACAATTGAACTCTAGGTACACTGGAGATGCAGCAGCCCCAGGTCAAGAAGGTGGTCCAGCAATAGCATCCGATCAAGGCCCTCTCAAACAAAAACAAAAATAAATAAGTAAATACATAAACTTTTATTGTAAGGCTTGGGGCAATGCGTACGTCGATTTGTGATGTCACGCGAGTATTCCCTGATTGGATTACTTGTCATAATCTTTACATTAAATATAAACTGTCGTGTCAGGAAAATGAAAAAAAAAAAATTGAAAATCTCTTCGTAGTGGCGATAAAACAAGAGATGGGCCATTTGCTGGTTTTGTCTCGTTTATTTTTGTCAATGTTGGATTAAAATAAAGGCAACCTAGGAGTCTTAAGTTAAATGGGAAACCGTTCTTCTTGGCAGATTTGCCGAATGTTACCGCGAGTTTTGGTCGTGATTTCGGTTTCGGTGTTTTATTCAGATAGGCCATATCTAGGGATGGGTTGTTCTCTTCTGTAGGCTTGTCATCTTTATGGCACTAGGATGAGAATGACTCATTTAAATAGCACGGTTAGGTAATGGCATCTCATTATTGGAATGAGTAGTTCTTTGTCAATAAAAAGATATAAGGATGCAAGTTAAGACCAGGACTAACATGTCAACAAGTAGAATATTTTCAAAATTGCTGTTGAACATTTAAATCAATGACACTGCCACTATACATTTTAGAATTATTCAATCTGCATATCATCTTGAAAATAAAACTTCAATCTTTTTTTTTTTGTTCAAATAGCTTAATTTTAGTATTATTTCTATAATATTCATGGACTTCTAAATAGACGGATGTCCATGTTTGTGCTGCTAGGTTAAAAAAAATGCTAACTTTATGTAGTAAAAAATTTTGTACGCACTTCTTCATCATAAACTAGGTAGTTATTATGCAAAAGATCCTTATCAACTTAATTATAAAGAGAACATCACTCATAACTTTCATTAGTCCTAGACCTTTCTTTGTTAGAAATTATTCATGACGTTTTCAAATAGTCAGAATAAATGTAAGGATTTAGCAGTAATTGGACATACCAATCAAACAATTATGGCAGAGTTGGAGAAAAGGAGTGAGGAAGCTGTCGAGGCAACCAGTGTTCCAGTTGAGCAAGCCGGCGAAGATGACGCGAAGTTTTGGGACCGTAAATAGCAGAGGAGGTGGCGGAGAAATAAGTTGGGCATGAGATGTAAGTGTAGGACCTTTTCCATTGCCTTTTGTTTTGTGCATTTAATAAGTCGGAATGCACTAATTAGAGGAGCTGTGTGTAACAGTGAGGGTCTTGTATGAGTTACCGTACCATGTTTTACGGCCTCAAATCAATGTGATTTTTTTTTAAAAAAAAAAATCAATGTGAATTTGTCTCTTGTGAAATGTGCACTTTTAACGAGATTCACGCGGCACAGTGGCATTTGGCATAAGATGGGCAACTTTCTTCAAAATGATGATCATGACTCATGAAATAGGAATATACAAGTGTGATATATACAAGTGTGATTACGAAAAGACTTTACACGAGAAAAGTGTTAGAGGAGTTCTAAACCTATTGTATCAATATTAATTTAGTCATAAATTTTATTTTAATGCTAATTCAGTTCTTAAATTTTTTTAACTTAGTGCCAATTCAATTCTTTTGGCTAATTTTGGTCGGATATTATTACTGTGGACACTAATCGGCCTATATAGCATGATCGGCACCAACGTGAAATACTTTTAATAATATTTTGATATTTATTAAATTATTTATTTATCTATTTATTTTCTTTTTCCTTTTTTTTTCCTTCCTCTTTCTCCAACCAATTGCCAAACCTTGGCAATCAGCTAGAGGTCCCTTGCTAGCCTCTTGCTAGCGTCACCCACTGCTAGTGAGGCTTGCCCTCACCAAAGACCACGAGGGCGGCCTCGCGTTGGGTTGGCGAAATTCGCCCTTGTTAGATCTAATGAGGGTCAAGCCTCGCCTAGCCCCTACCAAAAATTGCCGAAGGCCAACTAGGTCCAACGACCATCTGGAGGAAGAAGGAAGGGAAAAAAAAATTTAAAAAGGAAAAAGGAAAAAGAAAAGAAGGAAAAATAAATAAATCATTCGAAAAATATTAAATTATTATAAAAATTGTCCATGCGATACCAAGTGAGCCAACCAGCATCCACATTAGTAATATCTGGTCAAAATTAGCTAAAATAAGTAAATTTGCACTATGGAAAAAATTTTAGGAATAAATTGGCACCGATATGCAATAAACTTGGGACTTTTTTGACGCTTTTCTTGATTCCACGTGATGTTCAATCATCACTCTGTCGATTTATAGTTCCATTTGCTTATACTTTTATGAAGCTTTTATGCCTTTTGCTTCACCTCAAAGAAAAAATATATATGAAAAAGAATTAGGTTTATAATTTATGCAAAATCATATGGCTCTATTTGCCAATAAATATATATTTTGAAAGTTTAAGAAATCAATTCTTGGTAACTGCAATTTCTGAAAAAATAAATGTTAAAAGTAAAAGAATCCAATAATCCCAAGCATATGAAAAAAAGGGTAACAACATTCAGAATGAGAGACCACAAAATGGTGTTAGTCTGGGTCATAATCGTTTTCCATATTAAGTTTGTCACGTAAAGAATACTAGTATTTAAGAGAGTAAACTAGTTTAAAATGTTAATAAAGGATGGCAGATGATACACTCCTTAGAAATTCTAATCTAACTATTATAATTGAAGTTACGTCAAAGCTAAAATCATAATTGACATTCTAATCTAGTAATTACCTTAAGTATAATGTTACTTTTATGCTTTCAATGTGATTTCATGGACCAGCAAAAGGAACGGTCTTTCTTTCGCCATAATCAATGTGCTAACAGCACAAGTTACATCTAACCTAACAATCATAATTGACACTCTAACCTAACAAACATTGATTAGGACCAGTACCTAATCAATGTTTGTCTATTAGCCATAATCAATGTTTCTTCATCAATAGTGGAGGAAAAGATGGAGACCTAGACATTGGTCCACATTGTTGTCTTGATCGAGACGACCGACAATGGTCTTCCTTTAATTTTCCTTTTGCCAAGTGAAAGACTTGAAGCAGTCCCCTACCAATTTAGTCGCCAAAGAAATTGCCTGGCGTCTAGTTAAGCCCTTAACTAAGGTTAGTTTGCAAACAGGAAAATTAAACATGCACTTTATTTTTATTTGAACTTGCATATGGATCGTGTCGACATTTTTAAACCACCAATCAAAGGCTTGATAACGATGGAAATTAATAAAATACTATTTAAAGTAAATCTCATATGTTAAGTAAGCCATCACGATGTCTCAATTAATGAAGAAATTCAATGAGATGTGAAAATAGAATCATGCCAAAGCGTGAGAAAAACATGTAATATTATTGACTACTATGATAATTTTGTCCTTTGTCTTTTTGTACTTTTCTCTAACCTATAACAAATGACACGAGTAATCAAATATTTGCCTACATTGATGTCCATCATCTCATATTTGTGTGCATCCGCACCTTACCATCATTAGGTTTTAGCAAATATGTCATTGGCTCTATTTAAAAACATTGCAGTGGAGTTCCCATATGCGTCAATTATATGCCAATCAATCACCAAAAGAAGCAAAACCATACTATTTAACTAGACTATCTTTTACCCTAGTGGCCATCCTTCCCATATAGGAAGTGGGAGGGGAGGGGGGGGGGGGGGGTTTGGATCCTCATCTTCTTAAAGGGGTTAGGATGTGAGTGATTTAGTTTCAAGTGTGGGTTTCGACTTCCATGTCTTGTAAAAAAGTAGGATAAAAGTCTGAGACTGAGTGTTAGAGTAGGAATAGAATATGATTGACCAAAAAAAAAAAAACTAGAGGCTATCTTCTCTTGAGAAAATGTGCAAAATGCATAATACACTTGTTCTGTAATATAAAAAATTGAAACTCACTTAACATATCTATCTTGCAATTATTGAATATCAATAACACGATAACTATAGGTTAACATTGTTATCTTCTTAAAGAATGATAAATGATGGAAAATGTACTTATTTTTACAATAAAAAATTATGCGTACTTATCCTAAGTAGCGGCTCTATAAAAAATTCGAATTCCACGATGCTCCATGTGTTTAGAGCCACCAACACGGGCTAATGGCATAAGATTGACTGGTTTATGAATTTTGCAAGATATTTCATGAGCATCTAGGTAGATGGGCCTACATTTATGTGATCCTATACTATAAATACATTTTCCTTAAGAGAATGCTAGTTTTATATGGTAAATTTTTAATATCTACTTATTCCTCATAAACTAGGTAGTTGTTATGCAAAAGGTCTATTTCGATTTAATTAGAAAGAAAACATCCTTCCAGGACTTTAATTAGTCAAAACTTTTTTCTGTCAAAAATTAGTCAAAAAACGGATTTAGGAGTAATCTGACATTCTAATCTAAAAATTATAGTTAGCAAAAAAATTAGACAACTTGAATTTTTCCTTATGAATTGTGTTCTTTTATTCACTTGAGGGATGATTTGAGGGGCTTCTTATCAACAAATTTGTGAATATTTGAAAGATGGTACATAAAATTCAAGACTTATTTTCCACTAAGGATCAACATTAATTAGATATAGAGATAAGGACCCTACAAATATCATAACTTACGTATGGTACTCATTTAAATACTATAACGTTTTTTTTCCAAATGCTTGAATGCAATAATTTTCTATAAAAAAAAAATCATTTACTTGAATGCTATAAATTTCAATTGATCACTTAAATATCATAATTTTTTAAAAATGTTCTATCGTGACCAATTTTTTGGGTGTGGACTACTTAGGGTTTGGCTAATGGATTGTTAAGCCTAAACTTAACTCAGGCTCTCCCAAGCCCATACCAATTCGCGACTTTAGGTTCAAGTTTTTTAACATGCAATTGATTTTTAATTAGGAGTCGCAACTAATCTATTTTTTGTGGGTCGATTAGAAACCCAAGTAAAGTAACGGGAGTTTTACTTTACTCCTACGAACCAGAGATTTATGAGTTCAAGGACTTGGTTACGCTAGAATTCTCTAACGCCCTTTCGGTACCTTTATCTTTTATTTTGAAAAAATGTTTGGCAAGCAGTTTGAATTGATTTTAAATTTATTTCCCTAACTTGTGAGGTTATCATGCGCGTGCACAAACCACCAATTTAACACCCAGATAAACCATAAATAAATTGCAAAAAAAAAAACTTACCTCAAAGCAACGAAAGCATCTGCAATGTTAAATTAAAACCCACATCAACAGTCCTAGATATGGTTTCTAATTAACACGCAATTTTGTTTTATTTTCGCTTAATTAATGAAAATCATGTAATATGTAATGCAATGTTAATTGAATGACCTAATTCTAATGACATGTAATTTTTAATTAAATGGGCCTAGCAAATATACTAAATGACATGCATCTCAATGAATCTAACCCTAACGACGTGCATATGACAATTTTTTTTTCCTAAAAGAATGCATTTATCCTAGAGAATAAAACTACTTTATTCTAAGACATTTTTTGTATTTTTTATGAAATTCGAAATTAGGTAAAATGTGAAAATTACCTACCTAAATTAAAATGCCATCTAATTTGTATTAGGAATGAAGTTAAGTCAGATCCTAATTTAAATTAGGATTTTACCCTAACTTAGAAATCCTTAACTAAAATGCAATCTATCTAGAATTATCTAAACTTATAATAATAATAAAAAAAACAAACATCTAGAATTAAGCTATATGCAATTTTACTCTAAAATGCAATGACATGCAAAGAATGCCTTAATTTTACATGAATTATGCATGATGATTTTTTGTTGTTTTTCCTTCTTCTTTTTTTTAATTTCGAAATTAATAATTGCCAAGTAATTAAATATGCAATCCAAGTTTAAAATAAAACTAGCATCCTAAATTGATTTTTGGATTTTGGATTTTTTTGGATTTTTAATTTTTTAAAATTCGAAATAAAATTCCTAGTCTAAATATATAAATCCTAAAACAAGCAATAAACCTAATTCTAACCTACATTTTTTTGATTTTTTTTAAAGAAAACTAATTTAAGTAATAGCACGGCAAATCAAGCAATATTGATACCCAAATTAACGAACCATATCTCGCGCATGAGATTGGGTTAGCCAATTTCACATAAATCACGAATCGAATCTCGAGCGAGAGATTGGATTAGCGATTTTTTGAAGTAATTGCGAGTCGGATTTCAAGCGCGAAAATCGGACTGACAATCACTAATTTCAAGGCAAGTTCATATCATGGAATTTCAATTTCACATTAAAGGGATAATTACACTAAAATGCAAATAATATGAAATATCAACAATAATAAAAAAGAAAAGAAAAAAAATTATCTAAATTAATTTTGGGCTTTTTCTTTTTTTTCTAAAAAAGAGGAAGGAGGGGCTGGCGGCCGGTTCGGTGAGTAGGAGTGTTGCCGGCGAGGATTCCGGCGGGGGCTCCGGCGAGGGCACGACGAGCAGCACGTCCGACGCGGGGCAGCAAGGGTTGATGGAGCCGGAGCGCGGATCGTGGATCATGGGTCGTCGGGTCACAGGCTTCGAACGGTGGGGCGGCGGTGCGAGCTCGCGGGCAAGGAAACCCTGGCAGTGGAGTCGCGAGCAGCAAGCAGGTCACGGCTCGGCGGAGCTTCGGGTCAGGAATCTCGGCGGTGCGGCGAGCGGACCCATAGACGTCGGCGACAGGGCTGGGTTGTAGATCACAGTGGTGCGACGTGCGGGCGCAACGGCGGTCGCGGTGAGGGGCGGCTCCGGTGCTGCAGCGACGATGATGGACGCGAGGGACGCGGCACGGCAGTGGAGGCGAGCAGCGGAGATGTTGTGCGGGGGATAGTCACGGCAGCGGAGCTTCGGACGGCTACCGAGAGGTGCAGGCGAAGGAGCTCTGGGCAGTCGCGGATGGAGCAGCAACGGGCGTCGCGGATGGAGCAGCAACGTAGGCAACAAGTTGGGGAGACGATGAACAGTAGGGGTCAAATCACTCCCCTCTGCCTTTTTGCTTCTCTTCTCCTTGTTAGACCCTTTTTGCTACTTTTTTTTCTTTTCGGGCGTTCACTTTTCTTTTCTTTTTTTTGATTTCCAAAACCCTCCGAAGGCAAAAACTGAACCCGCTTTCGACGAAGAGAACCCTCCTTTTGCTCCAAATTTTCTGAAATTCCTCCCCCCCTTTGTCTGTACGTGTGCAACGCCTTTTATAGGGGAAAATTTTAGATCTTTAAAGCGTATATTTCCAATTTCGCTCGTGCATAATTCTTTGAATATATCATTGCACCACACGTGATATTCTCTTTTGTATTTTTTACATATTCTATCCAAAATTTTCCTTTTTGCTCAAAAATACATCACTTGGTGTATATTACTTAAATATGTTAAAAATCTTAACGAAATATAACAAAAAATAAAAATTTCCTAAACTATATGCCATGTGATTATGATTTTTTTTTATTTTTTATTTAGCAAAAGATTAACCCCAAAAATTTAGGTGTCAACAGCTGCCCCTCTTTGAAGGTAAGCTCGAAGAGGTTGCATTCAAAGACAAATTGAGACCTAAATGTTGGTCATGCACATGCAATGAATGATTTTTTTGTTGGAAAATGAATTCCATTTTTTAATGCAAATTATATGATGCATGAAAATACTAATGCAAATGATAGATGAACCTACCTAAAATAACTTACCTTCAAGGAGGATTAGAGTAATTCGAGGTAGTGGGTGAAGATGCTGCTTTCCTTATGACCCGTACCATTCTACGGTTGCCCAGTATGGCAGAAAGGAGCTACTTTCTCAGGACCCGTGCCATTCTACGGTCGCCCAATACGGCAAAAGGGTTTTGTAAGGAACTACTTTCCCAAGACCCGTACTATTCTACGGTCGCCCTGTATGGCAGAAAGGTTTTGTCTAGGACCCGTACCATTCTACGGTCACCTAAACGGGGATTCATTTTCTAGGATCCGTACCATTTTACGGTCGCCTAAATAAGGAATAAGTGTTGTCAAGGACCCGTACCATTCTACGGTAGCCTCGATGAATAAAATTATTTTTCCAGGACCCGTACCATTCTACGGTCGCCTGAATGAGGAAATTGCTTTTCCAGGACCCGTACCATTCTACGGTCACCTGTTAGAGCAATAAATGTTGTCTAAGACCCGTACCATTCTACGGTCGCCTAGACTGAGGTTTTGCTTGGCTAGGACCCGAACCATTCTTCGGTCGCCTTAATCAGATTGAATTTGGAGGAAAAATCTTTGGGGGACAACTCCATTGAGTGTGGGTGTAAAGGACTCTAGGCTACGAAAGCATGCTAGGTCGATAAAAGAAATTCGGGCTACGGAAGCACGTCGGTTCGATAAAATGGACTCTGGGCTACGAAAGCATGCCAAGTCGATATAACTGGACAGCTTGACCAAGTCAAGTGTCGATGCACTTAAGAGAGAATACCTGCATAATGACAAATATTTTAGAGTATGGTAGAGATATACTTACCTGGTGATATCTCTAATTCTTGGGGATATATCTTTTGAAATTTAGATATCCTGTGGAGGTCTTTCACCTCATGGTGGAGGTTTCTCATCTCCTAATATCATGAAACATTCTAAAAGAAACTTGAATTACCTGTCAGACATGATTTAGAGCAAAAACTGATATGCATTCATCAAAGAGATAGATCATCTGAGTTACTCTAGAATGCACATTTCAAAATTTAATGAGGTTTTCATCAACTCAATCGGGGTTCATGCATAATGACATTTGCATTACCCAAATTTCCACTAGAGAGAATTATCATTCAAGACAATCTTCACTCATAACATGGATTTCCTAAGAATACCAAATGAGAGACCTTCAGTTAGAAAGGACTTTCACTCACTCTCATTTAGAGGCTATTTTATGAGAATCACTCCATCTCACTATCATCATACCAACAAGGGTCTGAGTATTCTCGTAAGTGGTACAACCTTACCAATTTGAGAGGTCTTTAACAAGGACCGTAATGTGGGCTTGGTCAATGGTTTAACAAAGGGACTCTTTGAGTCAAGGCAATTGAAAGAACAATTTTGTAATCATCTCCGGGTTTACAAGTCAAGAACCCTGCAAAATGAGAAAGAAATAGCCTTGCTCGCACTCCTTCGAGCAATGCTTATGACATGTGAATCCATACGTTAATTCAAGTGCCATAATCTGAAGAGACTTTATAAAGGACGCAACGTAGGCTGGGTTCATGGGTTGAGAAATGAAATGATCATTAGGCTCAAAATGTGTGTGAAGGGTGAGAGTTGGTGATCATCTTGGCATTGCCACCGGTTTTCTTTTTCACCATCAGGGATTGTCTTCATGAAATGCCCCATTGATTATAAAAACTCAATTTTTGAGTTCTTTGAGTATTGCTCCATCAGGATTCAATTCTTGCAATTGACAGTCACCTTATCTCGACTCTCTTTTTCATCTATGGGCATTGGCCTTGCTTTTACTAGGCACACCGCTTTTTCATGCCCCTAGTTCTTATTCATTTTTTTTTCACTTTTTTTTCATGGGCATTGGCCTTGCTTTTACCAGGCACACTGTTTTTTCATGCCCCTTAATTCTATTTTGTTTTCTATGCATGTGTCAAGCAATTACACTTTGAATGACATTCAAACTTTCAAAGGTCTTCATCTGTCTCTTGCCTTGCCCTAGTGTGGGGGACGATCACCAACTGGGTTTAATGTGAAATGAATTCATAGGCTCAAATGGGCTATGCAATGAATAAAAGTGTATACAATAGAAAAAGAACTGCTCTTCATCATTCTAAGGCACTTAAATTATCACATGAATTCAATGTAATAGAATGACAAGAAGATTGATGCAAGTGAGAGCAAGAAAATTTCAATCCATTTTCTCCACCTTATGGTATCGTCTTACCTCCCATTTGCCCTAATGTGGGGTGGTTCTTGACGGGGGTAATTTGAAAGAATTTTCACAAGTGTATGTGGCTCAAAGAAGTTAAGCAATGGATCACCTGTTGTGTTTGAGGTAGAGAAATGAATTGCCCCTCATCATTTCAGTCATCGTACCTTTTGCGAGAGAACTCTTTACCTTTTAGATATGGAACTTTCTATACTCTTCTCATAAGTGTATGAGTATGGGACTATGTATAAAGTAAGGCTTGCCTTTCATCATCCTGATATGTCTCATTCAGCATTCTTAAACATTGATGTCACTCCATTAAATTGTCTATCTTGACAAATCTCCACATGAAATTGGTGAGCTAAATCAATATGAAAATTTTCTTTTCAAAAAAGTCCAGCAACTTTAAGCATAAAAAGCGTTTGTGACTTCAAAACAAACAATTTACTACACTCAAACATGATTTCAAGCATTCATTCAAGGAATTGTCCCATGAAGGGATTGTCTCAGCAATGGATGTCCTTGGATTGTCTCTATCAATCAAAAGTGAAAATCCACTTTTTGATTTGATGAATACTCCGTTCTTGCTTTTGCCCCTGCACAAGAGAACGTGCATGAATAGGATACTATGCAACTCAAAGTAAATTCAAATTGCACAACCATTTTGACTCGAATCAAGATTTTGTCTCAGTCATGTCACTACTAGAATCTGTAGTGCCCCCAATTCGTCATCTGCAAGGAAAAGAACAAAGCGTCATCTCCCAAAATTATTTATGTTCAAAGACGAGATGTACCTCTTTCACCAAATATGGATGATCCTCTTTTAACTTGCCCCTCATTTAATGGGCGAGAATGAAAATTCCGTCAAGCATGGAAATGGAACACACTTTGTTTGGCCCTTCAAGATGGATATTTCAAGTAGTATCGAGATGTGACCGACATTAACTCTTTAGAAACTTGTTGAGTAACAATTGAACCAATTGCAATTTGATGTGCCTTTTTCAGATGCTTTCTTATCGGGTCAAGAAAGTAATACTTTGAAACATGAAGTAAATGAGTCAGAAAATTAAACAAGGCTAATCTAATGCATGCTTTTTGGAAATGGCTTGAAAAATGATCCTTTTTTTTTGTTCTTTTGGATTTTTTTTTTTTGGATGAGGAAGCATGAAGAAGCCTAGTCCTCAGAATTCTCCTTGGATGATATTTTCTTTTCATTGTTGGATATCGTCACCGGGCTAGTTTGGTGTACCCCATCATGTCCTTAAAACAAAACTTGTAATTCTATTGATATTCATCAAAATTACATTTATTTGAATGAAATATGTGATGTTCAAACACAGAAGAAATTGAAACCAATCCCTAAAGAGTGATAAAATTCCCACGCAGGGGAAGGTGCATGCCCCTAATTAAATGAGGAAATCGAACTACTTAGGATCATGAATCATGTGTACTTGAATTCTTCACCCTCCTTGATCTTGTGATGTGAACCCTTCAGGTGAGATATTTTCTCTCTATATATGTCACTGATCTCTTCAAATTCGGCTATCAAAAAATGTGACGGTTCAAAAAAAATTCTTGGTTCTCTCATTGGAGTCGCAATTTTTCATTGAAGATAGATCACAGCATTTTTGCTTGACGAGATAAGCTCTTCTTGATCCATCATTTTAGCTCTCGATCGTGAACAGATGGGTGAGCGAGATCGTTCCATAATCACCTAATTCAAATGAACGGGAACATGTAAGCATGAGGGTAAATAAAAAGTCGATCCATGACAATGATCTAATCGATTTTTCCATTTTTTTCATTTATTCATGAAAAGTTCTTACAAAAAGGGCATTTCCTAAAAATAGACTAGGAAAATAAAGATAGACACCCTATCAAGACCAAATTTCCTAAACATGAATTGAAAACAAATTCTCCAAAGCTTTTTTTTTTGATTTATTGCACGGCAATTTCCTCATTTTATTTTTTATTGACAAATGAATTAGATCAAATGACTAACCTAGATTGTCATGGATGGACCAAAAGTAAATTGCATAGTATAGGGATAGAAGACTTACTTCGCCAAGGAAAATTAATGGCAATCACATAAATATGCGCACGGTAAGTGGCTCGATTTCTACTCTATAAGGCTTATCAAGGTGGAGCCACAAGGATGATCAGACTAGCCACGGGTGTCACGCCCCGATCCTCTGAGCGCGCGAACATCCCACTCTCGTCGATACAAATGCGACTTCCCAAGACACGTCGCCGACCCATTCAATTTTATATTGCACATGCGGAAGTGAAACAAATCCCCTGACAACATTTAACTTGGGATAGAAAAGCAGGCAATCAATCACAACTAAACAAGCTTTCTTATAAACACATAGGTTTATATACAACACTGGATGTCTACAAAATAGACAGGCTCAACAAAAAGGGAACTATCCTATGACCAACTTGTCAGACACGTTCGCCGATTCTTCAGCCTCCACCTTCCGAACTCCAGGACTTTCAGTCCTCCACGACCGTCATCTAGGGACCTGAAATATTATCCTACAACCGGGATGAGACTACGTCTCAGCGAGTCCTACCCTCTAAAACTCAATTAGGAAGAAAATACGCCTCAGGGCGCTCTAGCCACACAAATAGAATAGAGGACTTACCTCGCCTCAGTCCCTTCCTGCACGTCAGTTTAATCAATAAATATTGACAACCACATCATCCAAACAATTCAATTACTCGGATCGATTCAGCGATCAATCGACTTAGTCGATTACATGTCATCGAAATCATCACACGGTCATTCTGACTATTCATTCTCGACTCTCAATCACGGCCTTACAGGCAAGTCTATATGTAGTGGCATTACGGTCCCACTCGGCAATGTTGTATGTAGTGGCATTATGGCCCCACTCGGCATAATTTAGATTTGATGACTTTCTAGGTTCAACTCACAACCTCTCACAGTCATTTTCTCATCAAAAACCAACACTAATCAACTTTGGGATAAATCCCCACATAAACATCCATTCAATCAATCGATACAAACTGGACCTACCAACCAATTACGGTGCCAAAAGCCAACACCGGGTATTTTCAAGTTAAATACCAAAACTTCATCAATATCACTCAATTCCACACTTTTGGAATAATTAACCATAACCATCAATCACTCAATTTCTCAATTTAAGCTTACAATTAACACAAACCGACCGCACTGCTGCGATCAGCGCGAAATTCTAACGACCGGCCATCCCGGCATAATTTTCGAAATTATTAAATAATTAAATTTAATTCCGAAAATTAAATAATTAAAATTATATTATAATAATATAATTTAATAAAATAATATTTATAAATTCGAAATAATTAATTAATTGAAAATAATTAATTAGGGCTTAAACAAGATTACACTAATTTAATTATACAATTAGCCCTAATTAAACATCCATTAAGCTAATCATACAACTAATCTAATTTACATTAAAATAATCTAATCTAACCACCTAAACCTAATTAGACTAATCTAAACACCCCTTAAGCATCATTAACTCACTAAGCAAGAATTAGAGGATAAACTCACCGGTTTTGCGCGCCGGTGAGTTCACGGCGACCACGACGCCAAGGCGGTCGATAAACCCCAAAGCGGCGACACCAACGGAGGCCGGGAAGACACTGAAAACGGGCCTCGAAGTCTGCAAAACCTTGCTGTCTTCTGCTTCTGATCTGGACTGAACTGCAGAGAAGAAACCAGCAACTTCAACGGCGAACACGGGCCGATCGGAGCTCCGGCAAGCGGGTGGTTGGCAACCAATGGCTCCCGGGGGTCTTGGGGATCTTGTAGGAGGTTGGGATGGGCAAAGGAAGGGTCGGAAAGGGGCGAAACAGCAAGAAAACGCGAAACAGGCGGAGCAGGGCGGAACCAGACGGTCCGGCGAGCGGCGGCTTCGGGCGGCCGTACGGGACGGCCGGAGAATCGTTCCGGCGAGCGGCGAGGTGCTCCGGAACGGTCTGGATGTCCTCTTCGTGGAGATGGGTGGCTCGTTCGCTGATTCAACCGGGAAGTTAACTTTTTACTTGGATCTTTGGCGAAAGGTCGGCTGGAGCAGAAACTGGAACGAGGGGAAAACAAGAGAGGAAAACGGCCGACGATGGCCTTTCGGGTGTGCGACGATGGAGGGGCTGGTGAGCTCGGTTTCCTCTGGTTCTCTTGAGCTTTTCCTAAGCCTCAACCATGGAGAAAGCCATGAATAAAGGAAGAAGATGGTCTGCTGAAGAGGGGGCCTCCTTGGTGGCTCACTAGAGCTCAACACTTGTCTAAACCTCATTTGCTTTGCCCCCACCATGACATCACATGACATCATCCACTCTCTCTCCTCAATCTTCCTCCACAACCTTGCCAATAGGTGCAAAATAGCTCTCCCCCCATGGTATACGAATTTCATACATTTGTACATCAAATTCAATCAATTCTCACTCAATTCCATCCAATTGAAGTTCAATTAAATCAACCCATGTGTCCTCAGCCTTCTCATGACATTTCCCCATCAAATGATCCAACTTGCATCCCGAAGATTCGATAAAAAACGGCCCTCTAACAATCCCGAACAAAAACAGCATTACTTTGCTTTTCCGCCAAAAATCTCGGTTTGTAGAAAAATCTTCTGGAGATGAGTCGACATTCCTAAAATGAATTGTGACTTGACAGAACTTCCAATTTCTGTAATCGGGTTCAATTTCACGGTTAAATTCAATCTGGCGCGACTTTAGCGCGTCCTAATCTACCGGGTAGCTTTTAGGAATTTTCTGTGCAATTGACCTGTGGTTGATTATTCTCAAGCCACAAAGTGCATCTTCGACACATTGGCGACTCTTGATTGTCGTAGAAATCTCGAGGTTTCAAATACGGACACAGGGTACCAAAACGATAGAGAAATCGGTCTAGTGCCGATCAACAAGAATTGTGCAATTAGATGGAATCACCCATACTGAATTACATGGTTCTGTTGAATCGACCTATCTCCGGTCTCTAATCGGTCTGTGCCGTAATGACCCTTGCAGATTAGTACGGTCGAGCAGTCGTTTCCTGGTCGAATTCTCAAGTCTATTGCCTTTAGATTCCTTAACGGCTTCACCTGATAGACTAGTTCATCTCGTGAGGTGATCAGCTTAGAGAAGAAAGCTATAGACGCGAAGATGAAATGCCCGACTTATTTAATTGAAACCAGAATTGGAAAATCGGGATGTCACAACTCTTCCCCTCTTATAAAAATTTCGTCCTCGAAATTTAAACCATTAAAATTCTTCTTCAAAATGGTGGGGTATTGTCGTCTCATCAATTCTGCTTCTTCATTCTGCTTCGAACTTCTACTTCAAACTGTTATCCAAGATCCTCGGTGCTGCCGAAACATTTCCAAATTGGCCAAACCAATTATTGATTCCCAAAAAGGCTAAGCACTTGTCCATCTTTGCAAAAATGAAAGCTGCAAAAATTTTGGTTCTTTTTTTTTTTCTCTTTATTTTTCCACAAAGCGGCTAACTGCCGCGTCGGGGATTCGAACTCCCGACTTCGGACCGACGAGCTTCATCCCGGATACCAACTCAGCTAGAGGCGCCGACGGTGTCCCAAATCGCTTTCTTTTTCCATTTAAAGCCAAATTTCTCCTTTGATTCCAAATTCGAAATATTTCCCATTTAAACAGTTCCAGCTCTTTATTTCCTTAATCAACACGATGTCCTATTCATAGGCGACATTTAAGGAAATATATATTTCCCTACTTGAAATTCCAAAGTCTGCGATACTAATCTGCGTAGCTAAACTAGCGATTCTAAGCGGTCTCAAATCTGTCACTGATAATTGCAACTGAATCACTGATTTTTGAACCAACTCTGGACCTACGATTTTTCTAATCTTTGACCTCAACTCAACCAACTGAAGTTTTGAATACTCTGCTCTACACTGACTAAAAAGGAACTATCTGATTGATCTGCTGAAACTGGAGAACCTTTGGTCAAGATCTGACATGCCATCTCAGACTGGCCATCGGTCTGAGGATGATGAACATTACTATACTGTAACTTCGTTCTCAAAGCACTCTGCAAACTTTTCTAGAAGGTAGCCACGAACCTCGGGTCTCGATCTAAAATAATCGTCACCGGCACTCCAAATAGACGAACTCTCTGACGTACGTACAACTCAGCGTACTTGTCCAAAACAAGGTCATTTTCTATTGTGATGAAGTGAACCGACTTCATCTATTTATTCACCAATATTCCAATCGAAATCATTACTCATTTGATTCTTTGATAAGCCTGTCACAAGATCCATTGTGACACGATCCCATTTCCGCATTAGGGACTTCGAGAGGTTACAAGAATCCTCTCAGATTACAATGCTGAGTCATCGCTTGCTAACACGTCAAACGTTTGGCGACATGCTTGGCAATGTCTGTCTTCATATCATACCATCAATAATGTTCACGCAAATTCTGATATATCTTCATACTGACAGGATGAATGTTGTAACTGCTACGATGAGCTTTCGACCAACTCCTCTTTAAGCGCTGCATCGTCAGGTACACGCAATCGTCCTCGGAATCGCAATGTTCCGCCTTTAAAAATCTGAAAATCAATCTTTCTCTCATCTGCCTTTGCTTGCACGACATTCTGAAACTCTGTATCTAACAGCTGAAGCATTCTGATTCTGATCTGTACTTCCGGCTCAATTCTGAGGATGGCCATAAGATTTAAAAGGTGGCCTACCTCAGATTTGAAAACTAAATCTCCACTTTCTCATGTAAGGTCCATTCTTTAACCAGCATATGATACCACCATCATAGTCCTTCAAAAGATCTGGTTCACAACGGTATCTCATATTCAATTCCTTCTGAGAGAATATATACTTTGAAACTTTAACGGTCAGCGAAGATCTGGAGCGAAGATCTGGAGTCTTTCTTCGCACCAACAATATCTCTAAATCTTCAGAACGAACATTATTACTACAAGTTCTAAGTCATTCATCTGTAATTTCGTTCACGAGGTCTCAACTGACGAGACGAGCATGCAACAACCTTGCCATGCTGCATTAACACGCAACCCAATCCTCTAAACGACGCACCACTGTAGATCTTGTAACCTCCAAGACCAGATGAAATGGTCAGCACATGTGCGGTAGTCAGCTTCTGCTTAAGCTCTTGGAAACTACGCTCGCACTTGTCTGTTCACATGAACTTCTTTTCTTTCTTTAGTAGTCGAGTTAACGGCTAAGCTAAGGCTGAAAACCTTTCCACAAACCTTCTATAATACTCTGCTAAACCTGGAAAACTTCTGATCTTCTTCACTGTAGTCAATCTCGGCCAACTGTTCACTGCTTCAACCTTGGACGGGGTTCACGAAGATTTCTTCACCTGAAATCACGTGACCTAGAAACGCAACACGAGTCATCCAAACTCGCATCTGCTAAGCTCATCGAAAAATCCAAAAGTACTCAAGGTCTGAAGTATCATCCTCTAATGTCTCTCGTGCTCCTCAGCACTCTTCGAATACACTAGGATAACTTCAATGAGCACGATCACAAAAATTGCCACATCAAGTACGCAATGTTGACTTCGGTATGTCTTTCTTCCTGATTCTCAAGTGATGATACCCTGTCCTCAAGTCGATCTTGGAGAATATCAATACACAAACACAACAAACCATCATTCTTCTTCACAAACAAGACTGATGCTTTCCAAGGTAATGCACTGGGACGTAAGAATCCCTTATCTAACAATTCCTGCATCAACACTTTCAGTTCTCTCAACTTTGATAAAGCCATCTAGTAAGGAGCCTTAGGGATTGGCTCTGTTCCGGGTGCTAATTCAATCACGAACTTTATTTCCCTTTATGACAGCAAACTTGGAAATCTTCAAGAAACACCTCAGAAAACTTCTGTACCACAATTATGTTCTCCATATTCGGTTCCTCAACTGTCGCATCCACTACAGTTGCCATATAGATTTGGCAACCTACAACCAGACTCATGTCGTCTTCAGTGACGAATAACAGGGATTGAAGGTCTTTTCTGACTTCCAGTAATTCAAAACTTTCATACGCTAACTGAACAAACTGAATTATATCACTGCCACAATTCATAACAGCAGAAAGCTCCTCGAGCCAAACCTTTTCATAAATGATTTTCAAGTCATACATAAGCAAACCCATCAAGTACAACTATAATCAGTGATTCCCTTTCTACATCTTTAATACAACAACAGAAATTCTGCAACCTTCACTCAAAATCCAGCTGCGCTACTCTGATAATAACTCCTCAAAAACATTCTTTCTTTGCTCGATGCATGATCAATCCATTCTCATTCCTTTCGCCATCCTAAGGGCGTCATGTCAACAGTAGCGATGCTCGAGTCCTCTTGGACTTACACGAACAGTTCCTATCCCGACGGTCGTGCTGGCCATATTCAAAGCATGCTCCCGTCATACTCGGACACTGGGCTGACTCACGCTTCCTTTCACAAACTCGGCACACAATCAATGAGTCCCCTACCTACTGTCAGATGACAGCATGCACTCTTTCTTGTACTGAAGGCCTGCTCTACAAACCCCACAATGTGTTCTATGGCGCATTCCTTTCGATCTGTCCCATCGGCTTTCTAAGATCGTTTCTGGTCAGGTAACTTTGATGGTCACACACAAAACAAGCACCCGTCTTACCAGGACACGGAGCTAATCCATGTCGGCTTCTGTCAGCACGACACACTCCATTCTGATCCATTGCTGACCTGACCATCCCACATTTCCAGTTGGACGGAAATGGGATACTTTTCTCCGATCATAGACTCTTTCCCAAACTGGTTTCCATCTTTACTTATTCTGAACCTCGACTCTCGGATGCAACGCGCTTGCGGTCCGGTCCTGAGCTTACTGACTCAACAAGCTTCCAAGGAACACTAGCGCCTGAACGATTCCATTGAATCTAGGATCGCTCGGTGCTGCTACACTAGTACCGACCTACAGCGGTACTCTCACACACGCGCTGGTCTAAGCCGGCGCTTCGCCACGACCACCTCGAGTACCGATCCCTGTCGGCATACCACCCCGAGTAACTGGTCTAAAGGTTCTCTCTAGGAGTCCTCTACTCCTGATCACTCATCTATAGGATCTTTACAGAAACCCGTTTCCCGATTCTAATCCCAGATTAGAATTTGAGTGATCCACGCCAAACAATTTACCAAACAACTATCAGCCACATGCACCAGCATGAAATAAAAGTCATTCCTACTAACTATCCCATAAACAATCGCACCTTATCACTCCATTCACAAACCCGCTCTGATACCACTTAAACGGGGATGTCACGCCCCGATCCTCCGAGTGCGCGAACATCCCACTCTGGTCGATACAAATGCGACTTCCCAGGACACGTCGCCGACTCATTCATTTTTATTACGCATGCGGAAGCGAAACAAATCCCCTGACAACATTTAACTTGGGATAGAAAAGCAGGCAATCAATCACAACCAAACAAGCTTTCTTATAAACACATAGGTTTATATACAACACTAGATTGTCTACAAAATAGACAGGCTCAACAACTAGGGAACTGTCCTATGACCAACTTGTCAGACACGTTCACCGATTCTTCAGCCTCCACCTTCCGAACTCCAGAACTTCCGGTCCTCCACGACCGTCATCTAGGGACCTGAAATATTATCCCACCACCGGGATGAGACTACGTCTCAGCGAGTCCTACCATCTAAAACTCAATTAGGGAGAAAATACGCCTCAGGGCGCTCTAGCCACACAAATAGAATAGAGGGCTTACCTCGCCTCAGTCCCTTTCCTGCACGTCAGTTTAATCAATAAATATTGACAACCACATCATCCAAACAATTCAACGATCAATCGACTCAGTCGATTACATGTCATCGAAATCATCACACGGTCATTCTGACTATTCATTCTCGACTCTCAATCACGGCCTTACAGGCAAGTCTATATGTAGTGGCATTACGGCCCCACTCGGCAATGTTATATGTAGTGGCATTATGGCCCCACTCGGCAATACATATGTAGTGGCATTACGGCCCCACTCGGCAATGTTGTATGTAGTGGCATTACGGCCCCACTCGACATAATTTAGATTTGATGACTTTCTAGGTTCAACTCACAACCTCTCACAGTCATTTTCTCATCAAAAACCAACACTAATCAACTTTGGGATAAATCCCCACATAAACAACCATTCAATCAATCGATACAAACTGGACCTACCAACCAATTACGGTGCCAAAAGCCAACACCGGGTATTTTCAAGTTAAATACCAAAACTTCATCAATATCACTCAATTCCACACTTTTGAAATAATTAACCATAACCATCAACCACTCAATTTCTCAATTTAAGCTTACAATTAACACAAACCGACCGCACTGCTGCGATCAGCGCGAAATTCTAACGATCGGCCATCCCGGCATAATTTTCGAAATTATTAAATAATTAAATTTAATTCCGAAAATTAAATAATTAAATATTATTTTATAATAATATAATTTAATAAAATAATATTTATAAATTCGAAATAATTATTTAATTAAAAATAATTAATTAGGGCTTAAATAAGATTACACTAATTTAATCATACAATTAGCCCTAATTAAACATCCATTAAGCTAATCATACAACTAATCTAATTTACATTAAAATAATCCAATCTAACCACCTAAACCTAATTAGACTAATCTAAACACCCCTTAAGCGTCATTAACTCATTAAGCAAGAATTAGAGGATAAACTCACCGGATTAACATTCCGGCGAGTCCACGGCGAAGGCGACGCCAAAGCGGTCGATAAACCCCAAAGCGGCGACACCAACGGAGGCCGGGAAGACACTGAAAACGGGCCTCGAAGTCTCCAAAACCTTGCTGTCTTCTGCTTCTGATCTGGACTGAACTGCAGAGAAGAAACCAGCAACTTCAACGGCGAAAACGGGCCGATCGGAGCTCTGGCAAGCGGGTGGTTGGCAACCAATGGCTCCCGGGGGTCTTGGGGATCTTGTAGGAGGTTGGGATGGGCAAAGGAAGGGTCGAAAAGGGGCGAAACAGCAAGAAAACGCGAAACAGGCGGAACCGGGCGGGTCCAGACGGTCCGGCGAGCGGCGGCTTCGGGCGGCCGTACGGGACGGCCGGAGAATCGTTCCGGCGAGTGGCGAGGTGCTCCAGAACGGTCTGGATGTCCTCTTCGCGGAGATGGGTGGCTCGTTCGCTGATTCAACCGGGAAGTTAACTTTTTACTTGGATCTTTGGCGAAAGGTCGGCTGGAGCAGAAACTGGAACGAGGGGAAAACAAGAGAGGAAAACGGCCGACGATGGCCTTCCGGACGTGCGACGATGGAGGGGCTGGTGAGCTCGGTTTCCTCTGGTTCTCTTGAGCTTTTCCTAAGCCTCAACCATGGAGAAAGCCATGAATAAAGGAAGAAGATGGTCTGCTGAAGAGGGGGCCTCCTTGGTGGCTCACTAGAGCTCAACACTTGTCTAAACCTCATTTGCTTTGCCCCCACCATGACATCACATGATATCATCCACTCTCTCTCCTCAATCTTCCTCCACAACCTTGCCAATAGGTGCAAAATAGCTCTCCCCCCATGGTATACGAATTTCATACATTTGTACATCAAATTCAATCAATTCTCATTCAATTCCATCCAATTGAAGCTCAATTAAATCAACCCATGTGTCCTCGGCCTTCTCATGACATTTCCCCGCCAAATGATCCAACTTGCATCCCGAAGATTCGATTAAAAACGGCCCTCTGACAATCCCGAACAAAAACGGCATTACTTTGCTTTTCCGCCAAAAATCTTGGTTTGTAGAAAAATCTTCACATTCCTAAAATGAATTGTGACTTGACAGAACTTCCAAATTCTGTAATCAGGTTCAATTTCACGGTTAAATTCAATCTGGCGCGACTTTAGCGCGTCCTAATCTACCAGGTAGCTTTTAGGAATTTTCTGTGCGATTGACCTGTGGTTGATTATTCTCAAGCCACAAAGTGCATCTTCGACGCATTGGCGACTCTTGATTGTCGTAGAAATCTCGAGGTTTCAAATACGGACACAGGGTACCAAAACGATAGAGAAATCGGTCTAGTGCCGATCAACAAGAATTGTGCAATTAGATGGAATCACCCATACTGAATTACATGGTTCTGTTGAATCGACCTATCTCTGGTCTCTAATCGGTCTGTGCCGTAATGACCCTCGTAGATTAGTACGGTCAAGCAGTCGTTTCCTGGTCAAATTCTCAAGTCTATTGCGTTTAAATTCCTTAACGGCTTCACCTGATAGACTAGTTATCTCGTGAGTGATCAGCTCAGAGAAGAAAGCTATAGACGCGAAGATGAAATGCCTGACTTATTTAATTGAAACCAGAATTGGAAAATCGGGATGTCACAACGGGCTTGTGAACTATGTCGGGTCCTCATGACTCCGGCTTGGTCAAAGAGCCGACCCGGGTCGCAGGCATGCGGACCGAGATGGGTACTCTTGACACCATGAAAGAAATTTCGGAATTGAGATGGGCGACTCGTACCGCGGGCTTGCGGTCGGAGTGGTATTCATTTCAATACCATCCTAGATGATCATATGCGGCCCAGGTTCGGCGGCAGGTTGTGTGTGCAATAGTGTAGTGCTAAATGCAAAACATGCACAACAGTTTAAATCACACAACACTTCAATAACTTGAATTTAAAACCTTCATTCCCAACTCCAACCTGCAAGACAAGGGTTAGCAAAGATTACTCCCCTTATATCTCCCAATCTGCAAAAACATTTAACACCTTAAATGTTAGGGGCGTACCTAGGATCCTCGTTGCCAAACAAAAACATTCTTTCAAAAAGAAAATTGGCCTAAGTCCACTAAAAGTTTTAACTCAAATCCCCAGCGGAGTCGCTAAGCTGTCGTGACCAAATTTTCGAGTGTGGACCACTTAGGGTTTGGCTAATGGATTGTTAAGCCTAGACTTAACTCGGGCTCTCCCAAGCCCATACCAATTCGCGACTTTAGGTTCAAGTTTTTTAACATGCAATTGATTTTTAATTAGGAGTCGCCACTAAGCTATTTTTTGTGGGTCGATTAGAAACCCAAGTAACGGGAGTTTTACTTTACTCCTACGAACCAAAGATTTATGAGTTCGAGGACTTGGTTATGCTAGAATTCTCTAACGCCCTTTCGGTACCTTTATCTTTTATTTTACCTTTTGTGAGGTTATCATGCGCGTGCACAAACCACCAATTTAACACCCAGATAAACCATAAATAAATTGCAAAAAAAAACTTACCTCAAAGCAACGAAAGCATCTGCAATGTTAAATTAAAACCAACATCAACAGTCCTAGATATGGTTTCTAATTAACACGCAATTTTGTTTTATTTTCACTTAATTAATGAACATCATGCAATATGTAATGCAATGTTAATTGAATGACCTAATTCTAATGACATGTAATTTTTAATTAAATGGGCCTAGCAAAAATACTAAATGACATGCATCTCAATGAATCTAACCCTAACGACGTGCATATGACAATTTTTTTTCCTAAAAGAATGCATTTATCCTAGAGAATAAAACTAATTTATTCTAAGACATTTTTTGTATTTTTTATGAAATTCGAAATTAGGTAAAATGTGAAAATTACCTACCCAAATTAAAATGACATCTAATTTGTATTAGGAATGAAGTTAAGTCAGATCCTAATTTAAATTAGGATTTTACCCTAACTTAGAAATCATTAACTAAAATGCAATCTATCTAGAATTATCTAAACTTATAATAAAATAAAAAAACAAACATCTAGAATTAAGCTATATGCAATTTTACTCTAAAATGTAATGACATGCAAAGAATGCCTTAATTTTACATGAATTATGCATGATGATTTTTTTGTTGTTTTTCCTTCTTTTTTTAAATTTCGAAATTAATAATTGCCAAGTAATTAAATATGCAATCCAAGTTTAAAATAAAACTAGCATCCTAAATTGATTTTTGGATTTTGGATTTTTTTGGATTTTTAATTTTTTTAAATTCGAAATAAAATTCCTAATCTAAATATATAAATCCTAAAACAAGCAATAAACCTAATTCTAACCTACATTTTTTTGATTTTTTTTAAAAGAAAACTAATTTAAGTAACAGCACGGCAAATCAAGCAATATTGATACCCAAATTGATGAACCATATCTCGCGCATGAGATCGGGTTAGCCAATTTCACATAAATCACGAATCTCACGAATCGAATATCGGGCGAGAGATTGGATTAACGATTTTTTGAAGTAATTGTGAGTCGGATTTCGAGCTCGAAAATTGGACTGACAATCACTAATTCAAGTTCATATCATGGAATTTCAATTTCACATTAAAGGGATAATTACACTAAAATGCAAATAATATGAAATATCAACAATAATAAAAAAGAAAAGAAAAACAAAATTTACCTAAATTAATTTTGGGCTTTTTCTTTTTCTTTTTCTTTTCTAAAAAAGAGGAAGGAGGGGCTGGCGGTCGGTCCGGTGAGTAGGAGTGTTGCCGGCGAGGATTCCGGCGGGGGCTCCGGCGAGGGCACGACGAGCAGCACGTCCGACGCGGGGCAACAAGGGTTGACGGAGCCGGAGCGCGGATCGTGGATCACAGGTCGCCGGGTCACAGGCTTCGAACGGTGGGGCGGCGGTGCGAGCTCCCGAGCAAGGAAACCCCGGCAGTGGAGTCGCAAGCAACAAGCAGGTCACGGCTCGGCGGAGCTTCGGGTCAGGAATCTCGGCGGCGCGGCGAGCGGACCCACAGACGACGGCGACAGGGCTGGGTTGTAGATCGCAGTGGTGCGACGTGCGGGTGCGACGGCGGTCGCAGTGAGGGGCGGCTCCGGTGCTGCAGCGACAATGATGGACGCGAGGGACGCGGCACGGCAGTGGAGGCGAGCAGCGGAGATGTTGTGCGGGGGATAGTCACGGCAGCGAAGCTTCGGACGGCTACCAAGCGGTGCAGGCGAAGGAGCTCTCGGCAGTCGAGGATGGAGCAGCAACGGGCGTCGCGGATGGAGCAGCAACGTAGGCAGCAAGCTTGGGGAGACGATGAACAGTAGGGATCAAATCACTCCCCTTTTCCTCTGCCTTTTCGCTTCTCTTCTCCTTGTCAGACCCTTTTTGCTGTTTTTTTTTTCTTTTCGGGCGTTCACTTTTCTTTTCTTTTTTTTGATTTCCAAAACCCTCCGAAGGCAAAAACTGAACCCCCTTTCGACGAAGAGAACCCTCCTTTTGCTCCAAATTTTCCGAAATTCCTCCCCGCCCTTTGTCCGTACGTGCACAACGCCTTTTATAGGGGAAAATTTTAGATCTTTAAAGCGTATTTTATTTCCAATTTCACTCGTGCGTAATTCTTTGAACATATCATTGCACCACACGTGATATTCTCTTTTATATTTTTCACATATTCTATCCAAAATTTTCGTTTTTGCTTGAAAATACATCACTTGGTGTATATTACCTAAATATGTTAAAAATCTTAACAAAATATAACAAAAAATAAAATTTTCCTAAACTATATGCCATGTGATTATGATTTTTTTTTAATTTTTATTTAGCAAAAGATTAACCCCAAAAATTTAGGTGTCAACACGTTCACCTAAGTACTAGAAATTCAATGTGACACAGTATTTATGGTAGTACTTAGGTGAACCATTTAAAAATTTACGATATTCACATGATCCATTATAAAGTTATATAACACTTAAGTAATCAGAAAAAAAAAGTAATAATATTGAAGTGAGTGTCGTATATAAATTATAATGTTTAATTAATTAAAAAAATTATAGTACTCAAATGAGCGACATATGAAAATTATGATATTTGTAATATTTTTTTCATTAGAGATGAAGACATGAGTTTGTCCAAATCTAATATGTCAATAAGTGGAACTTTATATCACCACCTGCGGTGGGCCAGTTGAATAAGTGCTCCCATGATCTTTTGCCAGAGGAGAGGAGAGTTCGAATCCCGCTGGCCGCACGGGATCTTAAGTGCGACATTGAGGTGGTGGGTCATCCGCTAGCGTTGCCCCAGGGTTTACCCCCGTTATCCCGGGCTTGTCAAGCTGTCCGTATTGGTACGGTGCGCGGATTTTCTGAGTCATAAAAAAATAATAATAAGTGGAACTTTATCAAAAATTGCTATGCCATATATAAATTAGGGTTAATATCCTGAAAAACCCCAAACTGGTACACCTGTGACAAATTTACCCCGACTGACCGTAAAAAACCTTAAATTGGTACATTTATGACAAATTTACCCCAAACTAATTTATTCGACCATAAAAAATCCCAAACTGATAAATTTGTGACAAATATACCCTCCGCTAAATTAGATTAATATTACCAAAAAAATCACAAAAATTGTAAACTATGACAAATGGAGCGTAAAATCCCAAATTGGTATATCAATCAACTATCATATGTCATTTAACTTAATATATTAACGGTAAAATTTAACAAAAACTAACTGAGGATAAATTTATCACAAGTGTACCGATTTGAGGTGAATTTGTCAAAGATATACCAGTTTAGGATTTTTTGTGGTCAAAAAAATAGTTTAGGATAAATTTATCACAAGTGTACCAATTTAGAGTTCTTCAGGGTATTAACCCTATAAATTAATAACACGTAGACATGATCAATGTTTGTCCTTTAGTGGTGGAGGAAAGGATGGAGACCTAGCCAGTGTTTGTCCATTAGCGGGACGGGACGGGAAAGGACGGAGAGCAAAAGTATTGGTGATGGTGACTGGTCAATAAAATGCAGAATGCCATCCTTTTCTATCAATTGCTTACAAAGTCATCATTCTTGTCTTTTTATATAAATTTTTTTATTGGCTAGTGACGATTTACAGGAGTGTGCCAAGTTTTTAGCTTCTCAAGGAATAGATTGGTGTTTAGTTAAGACCTTAACTAAGATTAGATTACTGAGCTCTGTAGTCCATATCTATATTTTCTTTTTCTTTGTAGTTCGGATCTTTGTTAAGTGTCTAATAGTTGGATCGCTATTACTAAATCTTGGCCATTGATAATCATATATTCTAACAAAAAGTTGTGATTTGACAAATGATAGCAGTCCTTTTTATTTTTATTTTTGTTTAGTGACAACTTGAAGCAGACTTCAACAAAGTTTCCAGCTTCCCAAGGAATTGACTAGTATTTAGTTAAGGCCTTACCTAACGTTAGTATTATGACTGATGTGGAAATCATAATGAGATTAATACTGAAAAAGCATTAGTAATAAAATTTGAAAACCCCTACTTCTGTGGAGGCTTCACTACCCTCCTTGGTCTATCTTTAGCAATGGAATATTCTTATTCTTCAGATTCTTTAAACTCAATATTATCAATAGACGACTGAATTGGTTACGAATAAATTATTTCAAGCCAATTTCCGAGCATACTAATATACCCATTCGGATCCACTTTCACTAAAAAATTTAAGTCAAAATGGAGATTTGTTGAGTGTGTCTTAAATTCTTTATAGGCTTGGGCCAATGTTAGGGTTTAGGGGAAATATAAATATCGTTTTTCTTCGGATTCTTCAAATTCAATATCTTCAGTAGATTACTGATGTGGTTGAGAAGAAATTACTTCCAGCTCTATCTTCTCCGCAACGCTTTTCGAATTTTCATCACAATGAACATATGATTCCTTTCTAGAATAAAGCATACCAGACTCATCAGTTAGGTTACAAACGACAAAATCGACGAGACACATTATTTTCAGTTAAGTTTGCATATTGATCATGTCTATATTTTCAACCCTCAAAGGCTTGATAAGGATGAAAATAAATAAAATCCTACCATAGAATCTCATATTTCAGTAAGCTATCAGATGGTGTCTCAATCAACGAAGAAATCCAATGAGACATAAGTATTGAATCATTCAAAAGCATGAGAAGGCAACATAACCTTTATCACTTGCCCGCGTCAAATAATTTTCTCCCAATCTCTTTCTCCTTTCCCTAACCCATTACAAATGAAATAAGTAATCTAATATCCGCCTGCATTTATATCATTTACATTATGTTTGTATGTATCTGCATCACTAAGATATAGCAAATACGTGATTGGCTCTTTTTAAAAACATCGCAATGGGGTTCCATCCACATCAATCATATACAAATCATCATAAAAGGAAGCAAAATCATACTATTTACCTAGAGATTTTGTTCAAAAGAAAAACTAGACATTTTTTTTTCCTAAAGAAATTCTAGAGGATGTGACAATACACTTTTTTCTTTATGATAAAAACGATTATGCTTACTTAACATCTTTATCTTGCAATTATTTAACATCAATAATATGATAATTTTATGTTAACATTGTCATCTTCAAAGTGATATAGAATGCACAAACACTTATTCTTTGACATGACAAATTATGCTTACTTAACGCTAAGATTGATGCCGTTACTTGGGGAGTTAAGGATTTTCAGCGTAGGAACTAAAGGTTGCCTATTGAGATCCCACAAACTGTGTGTAAGTTGCTGTTAATTTGAGCCATCTGCGCAAACCAAGTGCTTGAGCTTAACCGATTCATGGGGCGTACAAGATGTTTCATAGGCTTCTAGTTAGATGGTATTCACACCAACACCATAGATTATGAATATATATACGCTTACTTTAGATGAACCCTAATTTTATGAAGTTATTATGCAAAAGGCCCTTAGTAATTCAATTACAAAGGGAACTTCCCCCTTGACTTTAATCACTAATAACATTTCTTTATTAAAAATTAGTCTTAACCTTTTCAAATATTCATAATAAATATAAAGATTAACGAATTGACATTCCAAAATTTGTTATTCAACATATAAATAATAACACGGTCAGTGAATCAACATTTGTCTATTAGCGATGGAGAAAAATATAGACTTAATTAATGCTTGTCAATTAGATTGAAATTATGACTAGATTGAAAATTATGATTATCAAGGAATTCAAAATTATGACTTGCCGAATCCTTATGATTATCATGACAACCAGAATTTTGATCGAAAATATTATAAGTGGTCTTCATATCAGAAGACATGAATTAACTAGAATTCCCGAACAAATTAACTTTACCAATTGACACACTAAAGTTCTATTAAACCACTTTTCAGTATATTTCAAAATAACAAACAAAAGAAAATGCACTTGTTAGTGATGCGGAACAACCAAATAAGGGAGTCATTGTTGTAAACCCAAAAATACTCATTTCAAACAGTATAAATCAAGTCCTGCTGGTACCCCTCAAAATGGAGACTTTAAACACAATATCATCCCTATCAATTAGCTCGAACACATAGGCTTTTCAAACGCTCTGATTAATTTTTCTTCACAAATGCATGCCAACCAGGGACAAAGACATAGCCCCTTTAACGCATCTATAGCTCCTAATGAGCTTCACTGCTATGAACTGTTGAAATACATAGGATTTGCTCTTTACTTTTCATGAATATGTTGCTTGATGAATCCACCCAAAATAGTCTGCACATGTACATCTTTGAACAGCCAAGATATGAAATTGCTTAAGTGGAATGAGAGGATAAATTGGAGGGCAATGACCAAGATGGTAATGATTTGAGGTCGAAGAACTAGAGATAAATCTATCATTTTGAAAGTCCTCTAGGATGAAAGAAATTGTTAGATAATATCCTCTCCTAACGCATGTTGTTAATTAGTATTGCTTTAGTGTCTATTGAATTATCTTATAAACGAAATGTGGTTGGAAAAAAAGCTTCACCAAGGGGACATCAATAGTTAACGTGATCACGACATTGGAGGCGCTAGCAATCATAATTGAATATTAGGTATACTGGAGATGCCGCAGCCCCAGGTCAAGAAGGTGGTCCGGCAGTAGCATCCGATCAAGGCCCTTTCAAACAAAACAAAACAAGAAGAAAAGAAAGAATAAGAAAGAAAAGGTTTGATGTAAAGCTTGCGGCAACATATTTTTCGATTCGTCAGATCAAGTGGGTATACCCTGATTGGATTACTAGTCATGATCTTTATATTAAATAGTTAAAGGTGTCGTGTCGGGGAATTTGAAAAAAAAAAATGAAGAATCTCTTCATTGTGGTGAGAAAACAAGAGATTGGTTCTTTGCTGCTTTTGCCTCGTTTTGTTTTTGTCCTTGTTGGATTAGAATGAGGACAACCTAGGAGTCTTAATGGAAAGCTGTTCTTCTCGGCACATTTGCCGGATGTTACTGTGAGTTTTAATTGTGATTTCGGTTCTGTTGTTTTATTCACATAGGCTTTAACCAGGGATGTGTCGTCCTGTTCTGTAGGTTTGTCATCTTTTTATCACTGTGGATGAGATTGACTCATTTAAATAGCAATCTTAGGTAAGGGCATCTCATTATTGGAATGGGTAGTGCTTGATCAATAAGAATATATAACGTCCCAAGTTAGTCCAAGTCTAATAAATATGTCAGTAAATAGAATATCATTGAAAACTGTTTTTGAATATATAAATCAATGACGCGGTCATGTTACGTTTTAGAACTATTCAATCTGGATTCAATTTTTTTTTTCAATTAGCTTAATTATAA